>JAJOZX010000054.1:447500-615000 GCA_023014485.1 Bathynomus jamesi | reverse complement strand
TTCATTAACGAGGGAACATCTTTAACTATAGTGACGCAATTGATTTTCTTCAAATAAGATTGGAACTTAAAATTTATGTAATCCTTTAACCAAACATTCGATTATGTAAAGCTATTCCTTAATACTTGCGATAATTACCTGAAATATTATGTATATCCTTTGTTGAAAGGAAGTTAATCATTCTTATAAAGTCTGTTTAATCTTAGGCGAGAGATTGTGACATTATTAATTTGCAATAACCTTAAATAATGACAAAAGGGGACTGGAATCGTTTAAATATTAATACAAATGTGGACGCCATTTATAGGTATTTACTATAGACATTGCCTATTAATAGCCCTTTCACGAAACGAAACCCGCAATAGCGTCCGACAATACATTATCTGAGGTACGGTTGTACTTCATCGTGATAAAGGGGTTAATCCCGAGGATTAGTGTATATTTGTGTCTAGTGTTAAAGAAACCAACAACTTGTACATCAACGTTATAACGTAACGTGATTTGCAGAATGTTACAGAATGACAAAGTCTTTTCTGTTCATTCATATATTGTTTACGTTTGTTCTTCCCAATGATTCATCCACAACGCCGATCCTTCCCTACACTATGTAGGAACACCCACAGTGAATTTTACAGAATTGGTAAATAAACATCGTATAGTATTTGTCATATACTTTTTGTAAATTTAAACGGATCTCTCTCTCTCTCTCTCTCTCTCTCCCTCCTTCCTCTTCAGGATCTTGTCCTGAAGAGACAAGATGCACTCAACCTGAAGGAGATGTAGCAATTGCATCGAAACATATGGGTATAGAAATCTTTCCATTTTCTTTGCATAATACCTTTAAACAGAGTCATAGATCATTCAAAATCATTAGTCAGTCTACATCTACATCCGCTTATCTATATGGACATCCGTATCCGCGTATCTATATAGCTATAAAACCTATAAAAACTACAAAATGGTGAACGGAATGGAATGAAAATGCATAAAAGGAAGTCGCATGAAAAAAAGACTCCAGATGATGTGGACAGGAGTTGAGGAACTCGATGACATTGCAGAAAATAAACTTAAACAAATATTAGCTGCAAAAATAATCAGGATTTCATGAAACAGTAACAGAGACCAGAGTAATTAATAATAATTCGCCTGTTAAACCGTTTTCTTATGCTAAAATTCTCAGATATTTTTTGGAAATTTCATCCTCTGCCCTTTTTTTCGGCTTTACGACATCCGATCGACTTGACATTCTATCGACGAGTTATTATTAGGTTAGGTTAGGTCAAGTTAGTTTTATAGCGTGTCGATGTTTTGGTCTTGTCGACGAAATGAGTACAAAGTCTCTTTTTTTTTTTGTGCAAAAAGTTTTCATTATTAAAACTGTTTTTAATTAACTAATTAACTGTACTCGCATGTAACATAACGAACGAAACTACATTAAAATTCAAGCTTTTGATTAAAAAGTTAAAAAAGTAAATGCAACAGTCATTACGTGAAGACGACACTAGAAAAGGCTTTGACGAGTAGAGACGGTTCTCTTTTTCTTCTCAGAAGAGAGAACCTTTTTAACTGATCAGATACTCTTAGAGGAAGGAAAGAAGGATTGGAAAGGATGTAGAGTTGGTGGATAGTTTTCCACCAAGAAAATAAGTATTCCAAATGAATCCAGTTGATATGGATGATTGTGTGCGGAAGAACAAGACCTAAGACTAACACACACACAAAATGTGTGTGTGTGTGTGTGTTTAAAATCCTATTAGAGAATTATGCATAAATGTATAATGTATCTATTAAATTAAAAAAAAAAATTTCACTTTAAAAACTTAAAACTAAAATAAAATCAAGACAGAATATTGAATGAAATCTGTAGGCGAATCACAAAGTATTGAACTGCCAGATTTGAATAAGCTATTTAATCAAGTAAACTTCAGAACTCATTCTTTGGGCGACATTCGCCACTCCCTATGTATATATATATATATATATATATATATATATTATATATATATAATATATATATATTATAATATAGTATGTGTGTGTTGTGTAGCACGTGTACGTAGTAAACCTTTAGCCATAGGACATTTTTTGGAGTTCTGTATTAATTTCAAGAATAATTCAAATCAAAATCGCATATAGAGTAATTCCGATATAGAGTTTTTTTTTGATTAGGTTATTAATTTTAATCTCCTTCGCAACATATAAGGTCATGTGACGGAGGGGATCTACAGTTTTACGTGGGATCCGAACCACGGGCCATTACACAATTCGGACACGGAGGACGGTCACCCAATCCATGTTTATATGAAAACTCGAGTGTCGCTTAACTTCGCTGATTGACGACATTGACGACGTAACCCGATATACAGATTACTTTTATCTTCATTTATAATGACGAAGTGTCTTTCTCCAAGCTTTTAACTTTCCGTCAGCTTGCGGTAAATATTATCATTTTTTCACAATAATAAATAATAATAAATAAAAATTATGACAAAATAAATATTTCCACCAAACGGGAAAAATAATTTTATTGTTGAGTTACCAATCCTATAGTTACCCTATTTCTTTGATGTGAACTCAATCCGACGTAAATACAACGAGTTTGTTGCGTATATTGAGGTTCTGAATGTAACTGTCTAGGTTAGCTTTACGCTAGTGATATACTGATTCCAAAATTTAGCCGATGCCGATTCCATGAAAACCTACCGATACCGATGGTTTGCCTAGATTTTAAAAAATCAATTCCATTCATAGATTTTACTAATCTAATGTGAAACCTTTTAATTTTCCTATTTTTACATTTCAAGTTTGTTTAAGCGATTTTCCTTAGCTCACTCCACAATATACAGTACCAGAATTTGTTACTTATATATCGTAGCTAAAATGATGTTAAATAGATTTACTCTTCAGTAAAATGCTAAAATAATTTTATTTGTTTCAAACTGAATACTAATATTTAAAGTAATTGTTTTCCCTTCTGTTCAAGGTATTTTCTTTCTTCAACAATGTCAACAACAACCAAATTTTTCATTAAAATTTCAGGATCACCCGAAGATCAGGGCCACCCCCACTTTTTCCCACCTGAAGATCAGGGCCCCCAAATTAAAGGAAGATAAAAATAATAAGATCAGAAAAATTTTATTGTGATAAAAAACCAATTTATGAGAAACATTTAAACAAACTAAAGATCACCTAACCACCTAACCCTAAAAATTAACATAAAAATAAAATAAACTTTCTCACCTGAAGATCAGGGCCCCCAGATGAGGCTGGGGGCCCTGATCTTCAGGTGATCCAAATTTCAAGTCCCTGGTGTCTAATTTGAATAAAAAAGAATGGATATATGTATAATTTAGGTTTATAAAATTATTAAAATATTTAAAATAAAGTCAACATAATAAGATGGTTTAATATATAAATTATAAAGTACAACTTAATACTGTATAGAATTATTATTAATATAGAGTAGGAGATTCAATGGCTTATAATATTTAGAGATTAGCTAGTTGGAAAAAAATGTAAATTTGTGGGTAACGTAACTTATTAAGCTATGCATTTTCCGTGAATGTAAAATATTTTTATACAATTACACTTTGAAATGAGTATAAATTTTCATAAATAGTGTTTTTTTTCTGTTCAATTTTTCATAAATATAGATTTTTTTAATGAAAACTAAAATTTCACACAATCGGTGAGAGAATCGGCTAAATTTGACCAGTACCGATGCCGATTAATCTGTACACTACTATTTTAAACCCTAGACCCTGTCTCAAAGTTGGTCCTATCTGCTTAGCAGATAACTAGTGAAGAAAGCTATATTTTGGAGCCTCTTTGCTTGTGACCCGTTGCCCGCGTTGGGCTTCCATCATGAAAAAAAAACTTTAGTATTTGCCATTTACTATTACTTATTTGGAACCTAGTGGATTTAATATCCCAGAAAGGTTCCTTGTTCCATGCACAGTTCCATATATATATATATATATATATATAATACGAGTGTGTATATAAAACCCGTCATTCCAAGTAAGATTTTATTTCACATGAAACGTGTAAATATTAGCATATGACATTTCAGTGCGAATTTTCACTCACACATATTCGATTTGAGTTAAATGGCCATGTTTATATAAGAGGAGAGAGAGAGAGAGAGAGAGAGAGAGAGAGAGAGAGAGAGAGAGTTACAAGGACAAGAGGAAACCTCAAAGACCTTTTGGTCCAGTCGGGGAGGTTCCTGTTATTAAACTGGTTCTTTTTTAACTATTTTAGCAGTAGTAGAAAACTGGATAGAAAAGCATAAGGTTCTCTCTTCACCCTTCACTCCCTCCTTGCCAGAGGCAGGTACAAAAAGAGAGAGAGAGAGAGAGAGAGAGCTATTTGAATGCAATATTATTAAGTAAGACGAATACTAATTAAGACAAATCATAAATCTCGTGCGTGACGTTTCTGAACCTTCAATTACATCCTTTCCTTCTATTCCACCTTCATCGAGTGGACTAATTGCGAAGGCATTGGGAAAAATTACAACAACGTTAATAAGGAGGAGACTTTGTCTAATCCTCCGTGACCGATGATAACAATCAACCTGAAAGAAACACGAAATAAATTTTTTTGAAAAGACACCACAAAATACTTCAACAACTGACATTCTAAAAAACTTTGAAGAGATAAGAAAAAGTTCAAATATACAGGGTGTCCCATAAATAGGATAAGCTAGTTTACGAGACTACAGAGGCCTTTTCCTCACGAGTGTAACTCACCTCCATATTAGCCAATGCGTGTATTCTACCCGCAACAAAAAGTTCCAAAACAAGACATCAGTTTGAACGTTTTAGTTCTAATGTATTGCTTTTGTAAATTTTCCTATGACACCGGACTTGTGGGACACCCTGTAGAGTCTTGTAAACCATCTTATTCTACGTGATTACACAGATAAGGCAAGGGGTGCTCGGCAAAGCTACGCTTTCTAATAGCATTTTGCTGCATTTCGATAACAATCTTACAGTAAAGTTCGAAGACACGTGTATATATATATATATATATATATATATATATATATATATATATATATATATATACACGAGACTGTTACGTGTATAGTCATGGTGGAGTCATCCCATTGTGAGGAAAATAAAGAATGACCGGTATCTGAATGCAATAATTTTTTGGGAAAAGGCAACAGATTATTATAGAGATTGTACAGAGAGAAATAAGGTATAAAAACGTTCGGAAACATGGAAATCACGAGCCATTAGTTCAAAAAAGGTTTAATTTTTTTGTCGATGATGATTGACCTCACAATTATTTGTTATTAAGTTTTTTTTAGGATATAATTTTGTAAGCCTCCTTCGTCGACCTCCGTTTCTTTTCAATTTGGTTCTAAACCTCTCTTTCTCTCTCAATTATTGGTCAGTGTCGTAACACCGCTTTCTGTCGTTCAGCAAAGTTAAGCGACATTGGGTCTGGGTAGTAGTTGGATGGGCGACCCTCTACTGCGTCCAGATGATGCAGCGACCCGTGGTTCGCTCCCCAATAAAACTGCAGGGCTTCTCCGTCATATGGCCTTAGATGCTGCGAAGGGGGTTAAACAACCCATTAAAACAAAACAAAACAAAAAACTTCAATTATGAGGTTTTAAGAGGTCAGAAGTCATACAATGATTCTTCAAAAGATTTCATCATTATAAATCATTAATTATTAAACTATAATAAAAATATCACGAACTGCAATTGCTTTTTTAATTTAGCCTATTATTATTATTATTATTTTCGTCGTTTAGGAAGGTGTATTGGTATGAAAGCACCTAATACAATAGTTTCTGTTAATCTATTGAATTAAATAAAAAAGTTATCGTTCATAATTTTATGTTCGTTGTAAAGAAAACGAGATTTTGAACAGAAAGAAGCTTTGTCACTCATTACATCATCTAATGTTGAAAGACTGAGCAAAAGCAAGGATTTCTTTATTTTAAGAGTAAACAAAGTTTATAAACTCTCCCCATTTGTTTATTATAACAACAGTATCATTATTAATATATATATATATATATATATATATATATATAGTATAAGAGAAGGCTGGTCCCGATATGAAGTAGGAATATATCAGTAAATGTTCCAACTGCAGTCAAAGGTTTTTACACACGGTAATTCTGTTAAGTAAACTTTTACGAACACTAACATTCTAGTAGAGACGTTGGCACACCCATTTCGAATGTTTTTTCGTCTTGTTCACTGGTCCATGGTTGAGTTATAAACTACAAAATTTATAACTCCACTGGTCAGAGTTTTGGAGAGGTCATGCCGACAACACGTAAAAAGAGTAACTCCACCTTTTCTTATGTCGTGTAATCACCCAGTTCTCCTAATCTCTCCTCAGGTTCACTTCAAACAAATGAGAACGGTGAAACATTCACTAAAAACCAATGAGACCGCACTTGTTACAATATATATATATATATATATATATATATATATATATATATATATATATATATATATATATATATATGAAAAGAAGGACCAACACAACAGCAAACATTTTCGTTTATTTTTTGTACTTCAGACGTTTCGACAAATCTTTTGTCATCATCTGTGAATTATAAATCTTAAAACAAAAATAAATACCTAATTAAAATTACATCACTACAAAAGAAAATTAAAATTATTAAAACTATATTAAATTAAATTAAAATTACCTCAACTGACTGGTAAATACACAATGATTACGTCAACCTCCACATTCAGCAGATACTGAGAGAAAACTGTATGGTCAGTTACATTGGAAGGTATGATATATCTATGAAAGTAGGTTGGTTGGTTAGTTAGAAAAGCTGTAATTTGTAAGATGAACTATTGTTGTTAATGGAGGGCTTGTTTCTAGATGTACAAAGATTCTAAAATTCGGAGTTCTGTAAGGTTATTGGTTCTTGTTAGAATTTCGAACTGAGTTTTGTGAAGGGGATGGTTGTTTTCATTACTGTGGTTTCTAATTGCGGATTGTGGTGGGCTACTGAGGGGACGGTTGGTACGGACTGATAAGCCCAAATGTTGAGAAAGGCGTACCTCCAGTTGGAGTTGAGTACTGCCGATATACGCAGCCTTACAGCTGTCGCACGTGTATTTATAAACAACATTAGGGCATACAGTTTTGGGGAATTTGTCTTTGAACTTTAAAAAACTTGATAATTTAAGTGGGTTGACGAGGGCGAATCTAAAATTTATTTGGGGATAACTAGACTTAAGCAGTTTGGACACTTCACTTCGAATACGTAATGATAAATAACCATAAAAAGGTAATTTAATATAT
This sequence comes from Bathynomus jamesi, assembly GCA_023014485.1. Taxonomy (NCBI): domain Eukaryota; kingdom Metazoa; phylum Arthropoda; class Malacostraca; order Isopoda; family Cirolanidae; genus Bathynomus; species Bathynomus jamesi. The sequence continues at coordinate 607,698 of JAJOZX010000054.1, read as the reverse complement.
CTGGTTTCTTTTTGTACTGTGGTTATGGGGAGTTTAGTATTAAAAGTGTTATTTAAAAATTTCTTTAATTGGTTGTCAAAAAGATTAGAAGGATAATAATTATTAATAAAAATATTGTCTTAAAAATTTAAATTCTTCGTTTAATGAAAAGTAATCTGAACAAATTCGGTAACTTCTTGTTAATAATGTTAGTATAGCGCTAATCTTATATTTATAAAACATACAACTTAAATAATTGGTTCCCAAACCAGTAAAAGTTTGCAAAACTTCACTTTTTTCTACGTGAAGGTCAAAATATGAAAATAAAAACCCACTCTAATAGACAGAGTTTATTTTCACAACAGTTTCGACGCCCACTGGCATCCTCCTCGGGTGGATACAGAAAAACGAAACGAAACGATTCGTTTTTCTGTATCCACCCGAGGAGGATGCCAGTGGGCGTCGAAACTGTTGTGGAAATAAACTCTGTCTATTAGAGTGGGGTTTTATTTTCACAGTAAAAGTTTGTTTTCTAAATAGTGGAATCTTTTGAACTTTTGAATTTTGAAGGAGGGACTCATATAAAAGATATAATATTTGTTATTTACATGCTGGATAAGAAATACAATCAGATGCATGGAATTTCCCTGTATATCTGTTTGAATCTTAATGATTTCAAGATTTCAACACGGTTGATTAAATTTTGATCGACATTTTATGGGATTGGAAAGACGCGCGAAGTTTGCTATTACTTAACAAAAAAATAAAATACAAATAAAATGAAGGTGACAGAAAACCAGTGGAGAAAAATCGGAAGAACACCTTTAAAAGATGTTTCAGTTCTACGAGGGCCACTCAATATATTGTGACCCACCTTTTTTTTCTTTCCAAGTTTCCTTGGAAGGTCCAGAAATTTTGTACACAAGTAGTTACATACCTTTTTCACAAGTTTTTATTTTTCCACATAGTCTCCATCCTTTTCTACGGCTTTCCTCCACCTCGAAACAAGGGACTTTATTCCTTGCTGGTAAAAGTCCGCTGGGTTCCGCTGAAGCTACCTCTAAACCTCCTCAACAACCTCATCGTCACTCTGAAACTTTCTTCCACGAATAACATCCTTCATTGGACCAAACAAATCGAAGTCTGAAGGTGCCAGATCCGGGCTGTATGGAGGGTGGGGTAACACAGTGAAGCGCATTTTTGTGATGGCCTCTCTTGTTTGTAAACTGTTGTGTGGTCTTGCGTTATTGTGCAAAAGAAGGCTTTATACATCTCTGGAGTCTCTGTAGGGTAGCAATATATGCCTCTCAGTTGATTGTTTGTCCTTTCTTCATAATGTCCACCACAATCACCCCTGTCATGTCCTAGAAGATGGTGGCCATAACCTTTCCTGCAGAGGGAGCCATTTTGAACTTTTTCTTGCGTGAGGAGTCTGCGTGATGCCACTTCATGGATTGGCCTTTTGTTTCAGGTTCAAAGTAGTGTACTCAAGTCTCATCCCCAGTCACAATTCGTGAAAGGAAGTCATCCCCTTCTGTTTCGTATCGAACCAACGACTCAGAAGCAATTTCTTTTCTTTGGGCTTTGTGATTTTCAGTCAGTTGGCGAGTAACAAACCGTGAACACACTTTTGAGTATCCCAGTTGCTGAATTATCGTATTCACACTTCCTTCACTAATTCCTAGCTCCAGTGATAGCTCCTTGTATGTGACGCGCCAATTTGATCGAATGACGCTGTTAGCACGTTGCACAGTGTGAGATGTCACAGCCGATGCCGGGCGACCGCTGCGTGGCTCATCATCGAAGCTGGCTCTCCCTCTCTCCGATGATCTCACACGTTTAGACCAGCGTCCACCTGTGCTTCGATCAACAACAGCATCTCCGTAAACGTTTTGTAGACGTTTGTGAATATTTCCAACTGTTTCATTCTCTGCGGTTAAGAACTCGATAACAGCTCTCTGTTTACGACGCACATCACTGTCAGACACCATTTTCAAAACTGCGTTAACCATCGGTTTCATAGAAGGGCGTTTAAAAGGGGTTTTATACAAAGAGGGGAGGTTCAAACTGGAAAAAATCCGGTTATGCGAAGCGCAGAAAGTTCAAACTTACGGCTCAAAAGACATTTCAACCCCATGGCCTATTATTTAGCTAAGAAAAAAGGGTGGGACAAAATATATTGATTGTCCTAGTATAAAAAATGTTTTCGAAATATTTCACAAAGATGATTTATCAATTTTCATGAAACTTTTGGCAAAGTTTCTCAACAATTTCCTTTTTTATGTCACTGCATAATATTGAAATCGAAATGTTGAATAAAAAAAACTCAGAATTTTATGAATACACGCAAGAACAAATTGTTAGTTAAAAACCTGCCACTTACATTCATACACATTTGACACTTTGTACATTCACAACACCTAATTATCTAAAAATGGATATAAAGATTTCATACAATAATAATTCAACCAACCATGCAACATTTATACATGCTATACAACAGATGAGAAGATAGTTTGAACTTTTAAAAGTGTGTGTGTGTGTGTGTGTGTGTGTGTACAGTTTCGTGTCCAATTCTACACCGCAATGCAGTCAGTGTGGCATGTAGCCTGACAACTAATGTGAAAATTAATTAATACATAAGGGTGTTTCTTGACATCCAAGAATGGCGGTGGAATGGAAGAACACTAAAAAACAACAACCTTTTTTTGTTGTTTGTTCCAGGATTTGGCACACTCATTCAATTTTTTCCTCAGAATTTCTCTCTCTCTCTCTCTCTCTCTCTCGTTGAATTTTGAATTTACATCATTCTTTACTTAAAGTAATATATGAAATAAATGCACTGTATAATATTATTCACTTCCTAATGTACAGGGTGTACCATAATTGAGCGTTCATTTCATTTAATAATGCTGCATTTAATCCTACATTAATTTATGCTATACCCAGTACTTTCATTCCCGTGTTGGTTCGAAATCATTTCACAATAAAAAAACAACCCGATATGTGTAAAAATCCCAAAAGCGATATCTCATTCGGACGATGTAACACAATTTTAATGAAGTCACTTACAAAAACTCCAAAAATGCATATATATATATATAATATATATATATATATATCAAAGCTATTGACTTCTCCTTAGACTGCAGAGCTTTCCAAACTTTTAACGTTGGCGACAAACTATTTAAGCATAACAATTTTCACGACACATTAATTAATTTTTGTTATCAAATATCAAATATCAAATATCAGATAATTTTTCAGTAGATGGTTTATCTTGTAGCCGATTTTGTTGATAGAAAAATCAAAATTTTCAAAATACAAAAAACACTAATGTGTCGCGACACACCAGTTTGGAAAGCTCTGCCTTAGGGAGACGGAGCTTACAGATGAAAAGAAGGACCAACACAACAGCAAACATTTTCGTTTATTTTTTGTACTTGAGACGTTTCGACAAATCTTTTGTCATCATCTTTAAATTTTTTTTTGTTTTTCACTTTTCCTCCCTGCATGGCTGCTCAATGCGTATAGTATAATTGTTACCGTTTAAAAAGGTGCCATGAAAGTCCTAAAGAAAATATCCAACCCTCACCAAAAAAACCGTTTCACATATAATTGTAAAGTATTAAATAACTTCAAGACAAGTATAGGTCTTTCTCTTAACTTTTCAAGACCTAATGTTATTATCAACGCTAATGAAAAAGGATTTTTAAAACTATATTTAACGACAGAGAGATGGACTACTTGTCAACAACTGTATACAGTTAATTTAATAAAGTTTTCAGTGTGTTTCTTTGCATTTAACAAAAATTGTGAAAAATAAAAACAATAAAATAAAATGGGGTCCACGAGTTTATTTTTAATTTTTTTCTGATGGATTTCTGAGGATTCTTTCGACGTGACATTTAATCGACAACTTATTGTGAGTTAGATTAACTTACTGTAGGTTAGGTTAAGTTAGTTTACTAGAGTGTCGAAACAATGTTGCATCTTTGAAACAGATAGTCCACAGTTTTCATCTTGTATTAATAATTTCTTCCGTACACCCTTCAATCCGGACGTGTACCCAATTCGTCCATAGAACATTTTATCGTCACTTTAAGCTACCAATGAAGTGAAGACGCTGAGGTCGGGGGTTCGACACCTGATGGTGCTAATAATAATATAATAATAATAATAATAATAGAGGAGTTAGTGCAGTGTGTCACATTAGTTGGCTCGAGCGCTATGCTAGTCTCTGGACTCCCCGAATGGGGTCTTTTCAGTTTGGCGTACCGCGGATTTTCGAACTGAAAATGTGTATACTAATAAATTTTTAAATTCTAATAACGAAAATGACATTATTTTCCTTGAGAAAATAAATGATTTTTACTATCGTCAGTCTACAAAGCTAACTTAGCCTAATTTTACCTAACCTAACTTTATTTAACCCCTAAATACTGGTCAATTAAATGTTGTTAACTCTCTTCAATTTCTTTTTTGTTCGTTTGATGAAATTGTTGAACCTCCTTCTCAACATCTAAGGTCATATGACGGAGGGGACCTACAGCATTACGTGGGGAACCGAAACACGAGTCGCTACATCATAGCGACGCGGAGGACGGTCCCCCATCCAACTACCACCACCCAGACCCAATGTCTTTTAACTTGGCTGATAGACGGGAAGCGATGTTACGACATTGGATACGACGTAACCCGATCATAGCGTTCTTATTCCCCAAATAATTCCGTTAACACCTCTTACAAATTTAAATTCTAACTCAAGAAATTTAAATGCATTGAAAATAAATGGGTTGAAGTGATGTATAAACACGAACTGATATTTTTATCCAGCAATATACAGTTTAGGAAAAAAGCTCTCCTATAAATAAAATTTCTAAAAATAGCAAAAATCACTAATTAGTAATGATTGAATTTTGTTTTTGAAATTTTATTACTTTCAATAAAAACAATAAAATATAGGAAAGAAAAACAGAATATTACCAATTATTAATTTTTTATGCTTTTTACAAATTTGATGTTTCTAGACGAACTTTTTTCCGAAACTATATATATATATATATATACACACACACACACACACCTTGGTTAACCTTGGTTTTGCTTCCGCCCGAATTATTCATTCTGAAGAAGGTCAAGCTTGTCACTCCACCTTAGACCTACAGTTTAACGTGGAATCCGAACAACGCCCCACCACGGGCGATCATAAATTACAAAGTCTTCGCCCGGACTCGATCTCACGACCTCCCGATCAGCAGCCCAGCGTCTTAACCACTACGCTACCCGGGGTACCCATTTATCTACCAACCAATTTTTATTGTGTGGAAGGATGAACAGCTGTGTTCGCTGCCGTCACCAGGTTTCGAACCTGAGGCCGGTGGATTCGTAGTCAGCGAGGCTAACCACTACACCACATCATATTATATATATATATATATATATATATATATATATATATATTCTAAAATAAAAGGTTCTTTTTAACTTAACACAAGATCGTGCGTGTGTTATCTCGGTATGAAAATATTTACTTCACGAAGTTACGTCATGAAAAAAGTTATCAAAAGAAAATATTAGTTTACACACTTATGAACGGGCTACGTTGTGGACAGTGTCGTTACATCGTTTCCCGTCGGCCAGCGAGGTTAACGACAATGGGTCTGAAGAGTAGTTGGATGGGGAACCGTCGGGCCCTACGTAAAGCCGTAGGTCCCGTCTGTCATATGAAGCTCTCCTAGGAAGAAGTGGCTAATTGACAAAAGTAATTTGTAAAGTAATAACTTTTGAACTTCTAAAGTTGTCGATGAAATATGTTCAAAAGTTCGAAAGTTATTCCACTTTCAAATTTGGTACAACTTTAACTGCGTTCTCTGGCTCTTTTACTTTTGTCGCTTAACCAGTTCTTCTTAGGAGCCTCGTATGACCTCAGATGTTGCGAAGGAGGTTATCAAAACGAAACCAACACGTACGAACACATTCCCTCTAAAAAGAAATTCTTGAAGGGTGACTTCATTATTAGTTTACGCAAGTTTAAAAAAATCATAAATTTTTTAAGCTAAACTAATTATTTAAAGATTGACAACACTGGAAAGAGTTGCCCAAATGAACCACGAAAGGTTTCGCAGCTATTGAAGAATAGGGACCCCAGCCTTCTTTAGTTAGGCTTATAAGGCTAACTAACGAAAATATCACCACCTAACCTTACCAATCGTTAGGTTAACTGTACGCCCTTGACGATTGGTTAGGTTAGGTCATGATATTTTCGTTAGTTAGCCTTATAAAGTTAACTAAAGAAGGCTGGGGTCCCTATTCTTCAATAGCTCCAAGGTTTCAATTTATTTATAAAAATAACTGATTTTGTTTTAATTAAAAATGTCATTTGATTTTAATTACGGTAATTAAATTAGTGCCATCCCTTCTATGCACATTATGAGGTTTTTGGAACTCCCATTTAATAATAATAGTAATAATGTTTGGGGTTATACAACCTCTTTCATAACGGCGAGGGTCGTGTGACGGAGGGTTACTACATCACCTAAACAAACCCAACGTCGCTTAACCGCGTTGATCTAACGGGAAACGGTGTTCGGACGTGGAAACAACGTATACAACCCAAAACTAATTATATATAAATAACGCTTCTCAACAAAAGGTACATATATTGGCATATTAATCTCTAAATTTAACTTTAACGAAGAAGACAAAAAGGTCACCATTCTCGTCTTCAATTTTCTTATAATTGCCTCTAATTATATATTTATAATATAAACTCTCATCATAAATCGTGTGATTCTCCTTCTAAAACCACAATATCACTCGGGGCCTGACTGCTTGCATGTATGATGTATAGAAACAACGATTTCTCAGCGAAGAGACAATGACTTTATATATATATATATATATATATATATATATATATATATATATATATGGGATCGAACTCAGAATGGCCCCCCTGAGGTTTTTTCATGATACACACAGACCGTGCAGCGTGCATGGAACAAGGAAATCTTGTGGGAAAATTAAATCCACTATGGTCCGAATAAGTAATCACGAAAAATCAGTAATCATGAAAAAGTAAAAACTATTGTATTTGTCATTTACCATTACTTATTCGGACTATAGTGGGTTTAATCTTCTCAGAAGAGTTCCTTGTTTCATGCACGGTCTGTGTGTATCATATATATATTCGTTGTTACGAGCACTTACACGGAAACACATCATGAAGCGTCTGTCGTAAGCCCCTCCCCCCCCGAAAAGAGTGTGTTTGAAAGGATGTTGCAATTTAAACTCTTGATAATTTTCATGTGATTTATGCCGTTACGAATAAACACGTAAAATCCGGAACCGTTTGCTTGCTATTACCCAACACAGAAGGTAGTGGGCGTGAACTTGTAAGTTACTTGAACCCGAACAATTACAGAATAGGTAGCCATCCCAACTCCAACACAACGGAGGTGACAGTCGAACCCAGACCTTCGCAGCCTGAATCCACTCTCTAACCAACAGAGCCACAATAAACAACAAGCATTTAATGTACTCTAAAATAACTTGATTTAAACAGGATTATATTTATATATATATACAGGGTGGGCCACAAGTATAGAAGTATGTAAGTATAGTCCACCCTCCATATATATATATATATGTGTGTGTGTGTGTGTGTGTGTGTGTGTGTGTGTGTGATTTCCTGGTGTTCCTTGATTCTATCTTATCTATAAAAGATGTGTCTAATTCGAGGTTACTCCGCTCAAGCTGATGATGTTGTTCATGTAAACGATTCGTCTATCGTTTGCTCTCTTTTCACTGCTTTGAAATTCTCATTTATTCATTTATTCCACTTGAGAAGAACTCACATATTCACGTTTTTTACGTTACATTAATCCTGTTCCTAATCTCAACGTTTCTTTATAAGAATATAAAATAATAATAATAATAAAAATAATAAGGTATATATGTATATGTTCGTTTTCGTATTGTATCAGTTTCTGGGAGACACTAGCACCGGACCTCCACAAAGACCGCGACACTACTTCGTATTGTCCGATTTTCTTATTTGAATTATGTAGCGTGATGTTAAACGATGGAAAAGCTTTAAGAAGAAGAAGAAGAGAGATAATTCTATAGAGAAACGAGGAAACTACACAGCGAGCGGAGGAACATCTGCTATAAGGAACTCGAAATAAATCAGAAAAGGGGTTGAAATACTTGTATAATACCAGTGCGGACTATCTCTGTAGGAGCTAAGTTGTATCTCGTTCCTTATGTATAGAAACGGCATGAGGGTAGGATAACGAATCTTATCGTAGCCATAACCTTAACTGATTTATAGCCTGTATAAATCTGACAACGAGAAATAGGGAAGATAGCTTACAGAAAACTTCATTTAAGTTTGCCCTAAAATAAATCCTAAAATAATTGGAGGTGATTTTCAAAGGAAGTCAAAGGACGCAACCGCGTATTTATAAATCTGAATATTTTGTGTACAGATTTACGTTGTAAATTCGCGGGGTACATTCAGTAAATTGGGTTGAATTAAGTAATCACCAGTTTACTAACAGACGTAAATTAAGAAGTTAAATTATATTATTACTTATAAAACGCTTTAGAAGTCAGTGAGAAACGTTATCTTAATTAAGGAGAGTATAGAAAGATTATGTATATGGTGCTTGTAAGATTATCGTACACCATTTTACATTCTAAATGGATTTTGCATTTTTATATATACGTACTTACCAACATTATTATATATGTATATATATTATAATGGTTCAGACTATCTTGAGTTATTCAAGGCTATGACAAGATGTTTGTCTAAATTTCTCTTTATTTTTAGTACTGAGCAAAGAAGGACTTTGTCTAACGTTTTGTGGGGAACTGTTTTCAATATCATGTAACGTTATCGTAGTTTATATTCATGTAGAAATGCCGCCCAAAGTTCTGAAGATGAAGGAAATGGCGGATAATATTTCAATTCTGTGCAAATCTGATCCAGTGGGATAAGCCACTTTTAAAATTGCTCCGCGCTTTTTACACACACGAGGTACTTAGAAAAAGTACTTTGTTATAAAGGTTGTTAAATTGTTAAGCTTGTAATATATAGTTTTAACCCAATTGTTTTTAGCTTATATATATATATCACACACACACACCTTCGGTTAGCTTCCGCCCGAATTGTTCATTCTGATGAAGGTCACGCTTTTGACTCAACCTTAGACCTACAGTTTAACGTGGAATCCATCCGAACCACGCCCCATCAGCAGCCCAGCGTCTTAATCACTAGACCACCCAGGGTACCCATTTATCTACCAACCACTTTCTTTATTGTGTGGAAGGATGAACAGCTGGGTTTTGCTGCGCGCCGGCTGCCGTCGGGTCTCGAACCCGGGGCCGATGGATTCGTAGTCAGCGACGCTAACCACTACACCACCGAGGCGCATATATATATATATATATATATATATATATATATATATATATATATACCCCACGTCGGGCTACCATCATGAAAAGAAAAACTAGTGTTTGTCATTTATCATTATTTATTCAGACTATAGTGGATTTAATTTTCCCAGAAAAGTTCCTTGTTCCATGCACGGTCTGTGTGTAACAAAAGTTTCTCAGGGGACCTTTCTGAGTTGTATTACACACACACACACTGTATAAGGCGCCTCGGTGGTGTAGTGACTAGCATCGCTGACTACAAATCCATCGGCCCCGGGATCGAGACACGGTGAGGGCAGGCGACGCGCAGCAAAATCCAGCTGTTCATCCTTCTACACAATAAAAAAAAATTGGTTGGTAGATAAATGGGTATCCTGGGTGGCTTAGTGGTTAAGGCGCTGGGGCTGCTGATCGTGAGATCGAGTCCGGACGAGGACTTTGTAATATCTGACCGCTCGTCCACAATGTCTTGTCACCCCAGTAAAATACTAACCGACTTTCGTTTTTCTTTCAGTTCCATTTAAAATGTGGGATAGCAGTAACATACGAGTGAACAACGTGTATTGGCTAGTACCTGGGTTCATGAGCGACCACGTAATGGCAAAACCATTGAAAATATTCGTGCAGACTTCCAGGACCGATTGAATAGTGCAGCTCCTTTTTCAAAATCATTGAAAATATTCGTGCACACTTCCAGAACCGATTCAATCGTGCGGCTCCTTTTTGGAGGAACCGCACGATTGAATCGGTCCTGGAAGTATGCACGAATATTTTCAATGGTTTTGCCATTACGTGCTCGCTTATGGATCCAGGTACTAGCCAGTGTGCGTTGTTCAATCGTATAGTTGTTGCTATCACACATTTCAAATGGGTCTAAAAGAAAAACGAAAATCAGTTAGTATTTTACTGGGGTGACAAGACATTGTGGACACCATGTAGTTGGCTCGTGTGTTTTCTCACAAAGTTTGCTGAACCACTATTTGGAATTCTTAATCTTTTCAACAATGTCTTAGCGCCCTCTTCTTTATTCCGATTCATATTTATTAGTAGTTCTTTGTTATTTCTAACGTTTCCACCAAGTCAATTGTCCTATTCAGACTCAAAACCGATGTAAAATACTGTATTGTATACTGTATATTAGGACCACACATGGTTTAATGTACGGTTTATCGAGGTGGCGGTTTATGGAGAGTTTGCTGTATATTAATATGATTAAAATGACCAGAAAGTTTACTAAGTTTAAAACCACTTATACAGGGTATTCCAAAAGTCGAGATTGAATTAGCTTTTTAACGTAGTTTGTAACATAAACAAGCCCCAAATTTAAACCTGTCATGACAACATGCGAATATATATATATATATATATATATATTATATACACTGAAATTATCGCGATTTGAAATTTACATCTCTTATAAATCATATTTGAAAATAGTAAATAAATATATTTCCCCCGATCATGATATTTGGACCACCCTGTACACGTTACACCAGACGTACTATAAAGGGACACTGTATAGGAGTTTAATTAAACTTTTAATTAACTAAAATTAATTGTAATTACATTTTAATTAATTTGAGTGTTCGTATTACATTAACCGTTTTATTAAATACGAAAAAATAAAGTTAATTTGTTATTGTACATCATTTTAGTATAGGCGATACCTTTCTTTTCTCTGATTTTTTGTTCTATCTCTTATAATTTTAATGTTTGGAGTCGTTTAACCCGCTTCCCAGCATCTTGAAACAGTGCTTCCAAACCGGGGTGCCACTTAGGGGTGCCACTTAGGAGTGCCACTTAGGGGTGCCACTTAAAGATGGCACGAAATTTCATGAAAATGACAAAAGTAAGTAATTGAAAATTGAAAAGTCACAGAAGATCTGGAAATTTCAAATAAAATGAACATTCGCGATTTATTTATTTATATATTTTTTTTATGCAAGAAGGAGGGGCCAAGGGCAAATACCCCAAAAACGCCCCTCACACATAGAGGAAGAAGAGAGCCAAAATCAAGGTCCAAAGTTTTCGAGATGCCTGGACGTTACGTTCATACGGGAACTGTATAGGCTCGGGTTTTGTAGGAACCGAGGGGTGGGAGTGAAGGGGAACTGGTTGTTGAACAGTGAGGGATCAAAACCTCCCGTGGTGCCGCGAAAGAACATATGGCATTGGGGTGCCTTGAGCGAGAAAAGGTTCGGAACCACTGTCGTAGAAGATCATATGCCGGAAGGGACCTACAGCTTTACGGGACCTAGTATGTTTCATGGACTGCTCTCGATTTTCCTTCAAAATTGCAAACAAGGGCAGTCGATGACCCTGATTTTGTTTCTGCAATCGGTTTTCTTGAGAAACCTAACCTAACCTGACCTAACCTAACCTGACCTAATCGAGTTTCTTATACTATTGTTTTTTGCAAAATATCGCACTAATTATTCAAAAAGATATTGGAGTGTATTGCGTCGTTTCAGTAAATAAATTTATTCAATATCCAATAACATTTTTCTTTATCATTTCTCAAGAAAACCGATTGCAGAAACAAAATCAGGGTCATCGACTGCCCTTGTTTGCAATTTCGTAGGAAAATCGAGAGCAGTCCATGAAACGTACTAGTCCCGCTTTACGTGGTATCTGAACCTTTATACCCAACCAGAAAAAAAGACCATTGCTGAAATCTGAAGTCGAGATTCGAACTCATGCATGGCCCTCAGATTAACAGCCTTGGTGGGAGTGTGTATAACGTCATTTATTTAACTTTATAAAAATGTTTCATAAGTTTATATAACTAATCTATATAACAAATTTTAACTAATTTATATAACTAATTTATAAAAATGTCTGACAAGTCGACCTTACATGTAGGATTACCGAGTTGTTCAATATAATTTTGAAATATGTTTTTAAATTTGACAAAAATTCTTTTATTTACTGTACATAGGTCATGCATAGTTATTGAATTGTATTATAAGGCTTCTCATCCGTTCACAGCAAGAAATGGAACGTTCAGTAAACGCCATAAATGCTTATAAAACGTTAATAAGACGTTTGTGATGTTTGGGATAGATATCCCATGGTTCTTTTCCGTTCAACGGGCTGTAGAAAAAACTAAAAGTAACTTTTTGGGGTTGGAAAATAATAAATTTATTAAGAAAATAAGAAAAATACATGTTAGGGTGGAGAAATTTAATATTTGATAAAAATTAGTTTTAATTAGAAAATGTATGCCGATATTTGGCTAAAAATGCGATAATTATCTAAAATATAATACAATAGCAGAAAATAAAGTAACATACAGTAAGGCTGAAAGGCTAAACTAACCTAACCTGATTAGACTATCCTACTCTTAACTTTTACAGTTTATCGGGAGAAATTGAATTTGAGAAAATTGTACGAGAATATATGCCTAACCTAATCTAACTAACTCTAACCTAACCTATACTAACCTATTTCTCTACCCTAAAATGTAATTTTCTTAATAAATTTATTATTTTCCAACCCCAGAAAGTTGTTTTTATAGTTTCTTTGTACAACCGTTAAACGGAAAAGAGCCCGTCCCATTTCTTGTAGAGTTCATCTTTGAATTTACAGTTATAAACATGGGATTACGTGAAGATCAGGGCTCCCAGCCTTCTTTAGTTAGCTTTGTAAGGCTAACTAACGAAAATATCACGACCTAACCTAACCAATCGTCAAGGGCGTACAGTTGACCTAACGATTGGTTAGGTTAGGTCGTGATATTTTCGTTAGTTAGCCTTATAAGGCTAACTAGAGAAGGCTGGGGGCCATGATCTTCAGGTGATCCTAAACGTGTTAACTTACAGTATTTATCGTTAACTTAATCCTTACTTTATAACCATGGTAAGTTATGCCAAGGTTATGAAATAAGGGTAAACCCACATATCATAACGATGGTAAATTATATCAATGGTATATTTTACGCAGGTAATAAATTAACCCTTTGACAGTTTGCAGTGGTGCACAAACTTTTTTGATGTGAGGGCCAAGCGAAGAAAATAAATGTATTAGCCTACTTACTTTCCATCTAAGTCATAAATTGGGTCACTTTTATATTCTAACTTTTTCATTGAATTTAAAAGACCCGTGGGGCCACTGAAAAGACCCGTGGGGGACACATTTGGCCCGCGGGCCAGGGTTTGTGCATCACTGGCTTAAAGGTTAAGTGGGAAAGATAAAGAAAAATTCTTTCTTGGTTTACGAATACATTTTATTTTATTTTCAGGAATTGAAAAGAACTTTATAGTTGGTTTTGGAGCAAGTTTAGTTTACGTCCCCCTATAAAGTGAAATGATAAAATTAATACCAAATTTTATTTTAATATACATAAAAGATTATATATTTTTTAGTTATTTATTAGCTCTCTTGGGGAGTTCACAGGCCCGGAGCTTTCGACCTCTATATAGTTAAAAATGCGAAAAAAATTCATATCAACTGAACTGTAAAATAAGCCTGGTTGAACTCGGAGTCAACCAGACTCACATTGCTCTCATTACGTTTCAATTTTCTAGTAATTCTTTCTTTCGTCAGTCTTAGTCACACCAGGGATGATATAAGCGAGTTTCCATCTGAAAATGATGACGAAATTCTGATACGAAGAAGGGGACTGTAGAAAAGATAAGAAATGCATACTAACAGTGACATAGTTTCTTGCTTATTTTAAAAACTACAAAAGTGAAGTTTAAATTACGCAGATAAAGTTCGAGATGAAACGAACGTGACTGACGAATTTGGAAATATTAAATGCTCAAAGGAATAGTAAATACCCAAAGACGCTTATATTTTTTGTAGTTTAATATATGATTTCGTTAGCGAAATAAGAGCAAAGCAGTAGAGTTCAACGTGAAGAAAAATTCAGTATCGAAATCACATTTAGATTCAATAAATTTGATGAAGCATCAGCGTTAACGGATAAAATATATGTTTTATGTACAATTTTGCTTTATTTCATGACCGAATATTGGAACTTTTTGAGAAGATTTTCAATGCGAATTTGAATTTGAAATGTCACAGATTTTGACAACATCTAAAAATTTAATAGCTCCTTTACCTTAACCACCGCCGAGACTTAAACTGTTTCTTTGCAAAACTGTACATGAGCTTGTTGGTTTACGTCGTCGTCGTCGGCCTAGGCAAGCTACGGCTTGGGACCGTAGCGCATCTATCCGGTATAGGTTAACCTGGATGATGTAGCCATAAGCACTGCCGCTAGTTAAGTGCCAACCAGTGATTATCTCACTAGCCGTATTGAGTCCGTTAGGCGAAACTACGACAGTACCAAAGGTGGAAAATATAACCTTTGGTTTTCTATTATTTATTTGTAAAATGGACATGGCATTAGATTAAAATAAATATTTGAATATAAATAATTAACTGACAATTGTGATATATAATTAATTATGTTTACATACAATAAAATAATATAGTATACATAAAATTAGTATTAATGTGGTTCACAATTGAATTATAATGGGGTAACTAATTTAAAATGAATTTATACTATTCCGAAATTCAAGACGGTAAAATTAACATTTATCTTGAAACTAAAATAAGAGTATTCACTACACACTCCCCCACCAGAGAGGAAGTTCAAAGAGTTCCGAACGACACAGATTTTCCCGGGACCTTTTTGGTAGCTAATGTACCTCACTTAAGGTTGATTCCAAAAACGCAGGCTTAAGACGATCGATAGAAACCTTGTCGACCTTGGAACGCGCTGGATGAGAAATGATTTGCGCGTACGTCGGAGAACTTCATAGGGTCCGTCATATGGACATTGGAGAGGCCGTTTTGGGACAGGTACACGAACGAAAACGTGGGTGCAAGACTGGAGGGCTGGGAAATAAAGATGTTCTGTTGGCTAGTCAATCGAGGGGGAACAGGCTGAAGGGACTGCATGTGAGAGGAAAGGTTTTGAGCGAATTCCGTAGGATCGCATGACTTATCCCCTGCAGTGAAGTAGCCACCTGGTAGCCGCAGTGTTGTTCCATAGACTAGTTCAGCCGCTGTAGTCTTCAGATCACTCTTAAATGCAGAGCGAATACCAAGCAACACGAGTGGAAGCTTATCCATCCAATGGGAGTCTTCGTGACACATAAGGGATGACTTCAGCTGGCGATGGAAGCGTTCGACGAGGCCGTTAGCTTGCGGATGATACGCACAGGTATGCGCATGTACTGTACCCAACAAGCTGGTAAACTTCTTCCAAAGCGAAGACTCAAATTGGCGACCTTGGTCAGTGATGACTTTTGTCGGCAATCCAAATCTTGATACCCATCCATGAAGAAAGGCTCTTGCAACAGTGTCTGCTTGGATATCAGGAAGTGGGATGGCTTCAGGCCATCTGGAAAAGCGGTCGAGACAGGTGAGCAGATAACGTTGGCCTTGAATCACTGGAAGAGGGCCAACAATGTCTACATGAATTACCTCAAATCGCTGGGATGGGGGCGGAAATGCGTCAAAGGGGGACCTGGTGTGCCTTTGGACTTTGGCACGCTGGCAGGCAAGGCACGTTTTGGTCAATGTTTGACATCCTTCCGCATCGAGGGCCAAACAAAGCGAGAGGTAACCAGGTGTTGCGAAGCACGGATACCAGGATGGGAGGGCTTATGAAGATCCGTGAAGACTGCTTTTCTGTGACATGGAGGGACATAAGGGCGAATAGCAGCTGTTGATACGTCGCAATAGAGGGGCACAGACAATCCTGGCATACTCATTTTCTTGAGGGAAAGTGAGTGAGTGGAGTCTTCTCTGAGCAGTTCTTGTAGTTCCGTATCCTTATCTTGATCCTGTGCAATAGCATTCCACAGTGTAGAGCTGAGGGTAACAGAAGTAATCTTATTCTTGAAAGTGCATCCGCTGGAGTGTTCAAGACACCTTGATGTGGCGGATATCTGTGGTAAATTGCGAGATATAATCGAGTTGCCTGATGACTCTGGAGAGTGGTTACAGCTGTTTTTATTGAAGACAGTGACCAAAGGTTTGTGGTCGGTAAAAACACAAAACTCTCGGCCTTCAAGGAAATGTTGAAAATACTTCACGTTTAAGTAAATAGCAAGAAGTTCACGTCCGAAAGCACTATAAACGCGTTTGGGCTGGCTGCAGCTTTTTCGAGTAAAACGCGATGGGTGCTTGTTGACCGTTAATGGTTTGTTCCAACACTCCACCGATCGCAACATCTGATGCATCGACCGTCAGAGTTAGGGGGGCATCACTGATAGGAAATGACAGAGACAATGCACTATTGATAGCATTTTTGGCATTGTCGAACGCCTGTAAACTATCGCTACACCATACCAATTTGTTACCTTGCGTTTGTGTGTGATCATAGCGTGTAGAGGAGCAAGAACACTGGCACAGTTTTTAATGAACTTGTGGTAATAATTTACCAAACCTAGAAACCGACGTAACTCACGCTGATTATTTGGCATTGGGTAATTTTTATCACTTCACACTTGTCCTGAAGGGGGGTAATTCCGTGCTGCGAAATCGTGTGACCAAGAAATTCCAAGGTTGGCTGTGCAAACACACA
Organism: Bathynomus jamesi; assembly: GCA_023014485.1. Lineage (NCBI taxonomy): Eukaryota > Metazoa > Arthropoda > Malacostraca > Isopoda > Cirolanidae > Bathynomus > Bathynomus jamesi. The sequence goes on along the minus strand of JAJOZX010000054.1, from coordinate 590,726 downwards.
CTTAGATGCATTAATAGTAACACCGTATTGTTCTAAGCGTTGAAAGAGGAGTGAAAGATGTTCCTTATGTTCCTCTTCCGTGAGCTGGCCACAAGCAAATCATCGATGTAGGCATAAACAAAGTCTAAGCCTCTGGTGACCTCATCTATAAACCTCTGAAAGGTTTGCGCAGCATTCCGTAGCCCGAACGGCATCTTCACAAATTCGAATAACCCAAATGGTGTACAAACTGCAGTCTTGGGAATATCCGAAGGCTCTACGGGAATGTGGTGGAAAGCCTTAACGAGATCTATTTTACTGAAGATAGATTTGCCGTGGAGAAGAGAAGTAAAGTCTTGGACATTTGGTACCGGATATCGGTCCGGGATGGTTGTCGAATTCAAAAATCGGTAATCCCCACATGGTCTCCAGTCTCCTGACTTCTTCTGGACCAGGTGTAGGGGAGAGGACCAACTGCTTTTGGAAGGTCTTATTATCCCAAGATCCAGCATAAGCTGGAATTCCGATTTGGCAGCTTTCAGTTTGTCCGGGGCAAGACGTCTGGGTTTCGCAAACACAGGGGGACCTTTTGTTGTAATGTGATGGGTAATGGTGTGCTTAATGGTATCACCCATCTGCATCGGTTGAAGAATTCCTGGATATCGCTGGAAAAGGCACTGGTACATGGAATTAGGGGGAACGAGGGAAAGTGCAGAGTTCGAGGCGTCCGGAAGGGCAACCTGTTTGGCAAGAACAGAAAGCAGTGTGGCCTGGTCGCATAAGCGTCGCTTGTCAAGATCCACCAGGAGTTTGAAAATGCTGGAGGAAGTCAGCGCCGATTATGGGATGCCGCACTTGAGCACAGATGAAAATCCACTTGAAGGATCGGTGAAGGCCCAAGTTTAGTTCACGCGACTGAGTACCGTACGTGGGTATGCGTGAACCGTTAGCAGCGTATAGAGGGGAGATTCCGAGTGCGTATGACCAGATTTTTGAGGGAATACACTGACTGACGCTCCGGTATCGACCAAGAAATTGACACCAGAGTTCCTGTCCTTTATGAATAACAGGTTGGCAGTGCGAGTACTAGACGCCATTAGGACTCGCTGCTGGGGTTTTCGACGAAAAATTGCAAGGGGAGATGCACTTCCTAGCCTTCTTTCCAAATTTCGAGTGGTAGAAGCAGATCTTCCCGGAACTCGAACGATGCCTCTTCGTAAATCTTGACCGAGAAAGGCTTCTTTGCCGTTGATTTTGTAGCAGAGAACAAACGTGGTGAGTTGTTGACTTAACTCTTTCACTTTCAACTCCAGTTCCGATTGTGTGTTCACGTTGTTGACCGGAGCTGTGTCAATCTCCACTACTTTGTCGGCAGTTTCTGCTAGTTTATCAACTGGAGTAGCAGGATCCATAGTGGCCAAGACACGCTGAGCTGATGGAGGAAGTTTCTGCAAGAACAACTGTCTAAAGATGTCCTTATCGAAGGTTTGTGCGCGTTCGCCTAGAGCGCACTGCATAGCCCTCAGCATTTGAGTGGGCTTACGGTCTCCAAGTTCTTCTTTTGAGATTAACTGATGTAGTTTCTCACGCTCGGAGACAGTGGTGCGGCACAGGATGGCAGACTTCAGATCGTTGTACGGGTCCTCACTCGTGGAAGAAGATACGATGACGTCACGGACTTCAGAGATGATGCTCGCTGGTAGAGAGGACAAAACATGATCGTATTTCGTCCTGCTAGTGGTGATCCTTCCCAAGTTGAATTGTGATTCCACTTGGTGGAACCAAATAAATGGATCACCCGGCCAGAAGACGGGGAGCTTTACGCTCAAGTGGGAGATGGCACCAGCGTCGTCAGGCATCTTCTCCTATGCTTGCTAACGTACAAGCAAGACGACAAGTTCCCAACGAAGGAGTGGAGGTTGAGACGAGCGCAGGCACAGAGCGCACGGGCAGGGGTGAGGGCAGAGGGCACGAGCGACATTACAGTCTGGTCCTAGTCGCTCGGGTGAAGGGGGTGATGGGCAGAGGGCACGAGCGACGTTACAGTCTGGTCCTAGTCGCTCGGGTGAAGGGGGGTGATGGGCACGAACGACATTACAGTCTAGTCCTAGTCGTTCGGGTGAAGGGGGTGATGGGCACGAACGACGTTACAGTCTAATCCTAGTCGTTCGGGTAAAAGGGGTAATCCAGCTCCGGGGTCACCAATTGTTGGTTTACGTCGTCGTCGTCGGCCTAGGCAAGCTACGGCTTGGGACCGTAGCGCATCTATCCGGTATAGGTTAACCTGGATGATGTAGCCATAAGCACTGCCGCTAGTTAAGTGCCAACCAGTGATTATCTCACTAGCGTATTGAGTCCGTTAGGCGAAACTACGACAGTACCAAAGGTGGAAAATATAACCTTTGGTTTTCTATTATTTATTTGTAAAATGGACATGGCATTAGATTAAAATAAATATTTGAATATAAATAATTAACTGACAATTGTGATATATAATTATGTTTACATACAATAAAATAATATAGTATACAAAATTAGTATTAATGTGGTTCACAATTGAATTATAATGGGGTAACTAATTTAAAATGAATTTATACTATTCCGAAATTCAAGACGGTAAAATTAACATTTATCTTGAAACTAAAATAAGAGTATTCACTACAAGCTCAACGTATGCAGTGAAAGCTCCTCGAAGCTCTTAAAAATGAGAGAGTTACAAGGAAAAGAAGTACCTCAAAAGGCCTTGCGGCCCATACCGAGGAGGTACCAATAGCAACGGGTGCCAGGGAAAATTTTCTACACCCTCAAATAGTGTGCAAGATTTGGTCTAAATTTTTTTTTAAATGATCCACAGAGGAACTGTTCACAACTTCTGAAGGTAACCTGTTCCACGTGTCACAGATCTTATACGTAAAGTAATTCCCACACACACACATTAGTCCTAAACCGTTTCAAATCCAACTTCCAACCATTGTTGCGAGTTGGGTTATCATTTAAACTAAACATGCTTCTAAAATCGACATCGTTGAACCCGCGTATGAGCTTGAAAACCTCGATGAGTTGACCGCGCAGCCTCCGAGTTTCCAGCGAAAACAAGTTCAGGGCGCGTAAGCGTCGATTGTAGCCCATATGCCTAACGGAAGGGATTAACTTTGTGGCCCTCGCCTGCACTCGCTCCATCTCTCAATATCTTTCCTGAGGGTGGGCGACCAGAACTGCACTGCATACTCCAGGTGCGGCCGAACCAGGGAATTGTACAGAGAGAGCACAATCTCCTTGTTCCGAAACTGAAATTGCCTCCTGATATAACCCAACAGCTTCTGGGCTTTCTTTTCCACCTCTACGCACTGTTTGGTAAACTTAAGGTCACTGCTAATTAGCACACCCAAGTCCTTTTCCAAATCAGTCGCCTCGATATTGTTCCCCAACATCGAGTAGTCCAACTTGGGATTGGCGTAGCCAATGTGCATCACTTTGCATTTACCCAAGTTAAACGGCATTTGCCATTTTTCGGACCACTCTCCTATCCTACCTAGGTCCGCACGCAGTTGCTCGATCGCTTCGGGCGTCCCAACATTGGCCCCAAGCTTGGTGTCATCAGCGAATTTGGCGATCCGACTGACGATGCCAGCGTCGATATCATTTATGTAAATGATAAACAACAGCGGCCCCGAAACGGAACCCTGAGGAACCCCACTAGTGACCGAGGCCCAACCCGAACTAACCCCTTTAATTACAACCCTCTGCCGCCTATTCTTCAGCCAGTTTTCAATCCACTTACCTACTTCCCCACCGATACCCAGCGCGCGGACTTTCGCCATTAGCCGGCGGCGTGGTACCATATCAAAGGCTTTCTGAAAGTCGAGATAAAGTATATCAATTGCCCTACTCTTATCATACTCACTCAACATGACGTGGAAAAACTCGAGCAAGTTGGTGAGACACGACCTATGCCGTCTAAACCCATGTTGGGAGTCCCCAAGCAGCTTGTAGGAATCCAAATGGTCAACGATCCTATCTGCTATTATCCCCTCTAATAATTTACCTACAACTGAAGTGAGACTAATGGGACGATAGTTCCCTGGACTTTCGTGATTCCCTTTCTTAAAGATAAGGGTAACGTTGGCTTCCCTCCAGTCACCAGGCTCCTGGTCCAACGATTTGTTGAAGACTGTAGGTAGGTGGGGAGCCACCTGGTCGCGCACCTCCCGCAACACTCTGGGGATAAACTGGTCTGGCCCAGGAGCCTTAAACGCGCTCAGTTTGTCTATTCTATCGGCAACGACTGTCGCGGTACATCGAACACTATCCAGGCAGGCCAGCACCTTCGTGCCTGACGCCTGGCTCGGGGATGACGCGGGTGTCCTCCCTGGTGAACACTCCCCCAAAGTACTCATTAAGCACATTAGCGATGTCCGCGTCGGAGGTACGCAAAACGCCGCTTCGGTCCTTTATCATGCTTCTAATGGGCTTTCTACTATTAACATAACTGAACTATTTAGGGTTCCCCTTGCAGAGGCTTGCCACCCGTAGTTCTTTGTTACGTTTCGCTAGCCTAACCTTCGCCTTCACTTCCCTACACAGGCGGACATACGCTTCAGTGTTCTCATGGGAACGATTGGCCTTCGCCCTCCTATACGCTACTTTCCTATTTCGGATAGCCGAAGCGATGTCACGACTGAACCACTTAGGCTGCGTTGAAGCAGGGGTGACCGGTTTTGATGGTATGGCAGCAGACTGCAGCACCATAAACTCGTCCCGGAATGCACTCCACACTCCCTCAACATCGCCGCCGACCTCTAACCCCATCTCACCTACGCTATCCCGGAGGCTAACAAAGTCCTCCCGCCGTAGATCGAGCTTACTGCCTCTCGAGTTACTACGCTTCACCCGAGGAACGCAGACACGGAACCTAATCAGACCGTGATCACTCCCGCCCAACGATTCGTCAACGGTGAGGCCAGTGACGAGGTTGTCTTCGGTCGTGAATACTAAGTCTAGAACGCTTTCGCCTCGTGTAGGCTCATTGACCCACTGAGTGAGGAAGTTCTCATCAGCAATCAACTAGCCTCCTCCCTTCAGCATCAGCAGTCCTGTCTTCCCACTTTATGCCGCGACAGTTGAAGTTTCCTAAAACTACACACACTCTATCCCCTAGCAGGCTACGGAGTTCGGTGTACAGGGCTGTATCCTCCTCGAGGAGGAGATGCGGAGGTCTGTACAGTGTACACCAAGATTAACCTATAGTTTGTCCCTCCCACGTTCAGATCGACGCCAAGCAGCTCCTGTTCCGACAGGGCTGTATCCTCCTCGAGAGAGAGAGAGAGAGAGAGAGAGAGAGAGAGAGAGAGAGAGAGAGAGAGAGAGAGAGAGATTATGTTCAGCAAATTCTGAATGTATAAAAGACATTTTCAGACTTACCATCGAAGGGACAAAATGAAATAGAATTTTGTGGAAAAGTTGCAATTTTTGCGTCAGAAGAAGGAAAGTACTACTCAAAAGAATTTAAGGGTCAAAGGAAATTTTTTGATCATTTTTGTAAGTATGTCTTTTTAAGCCAGATAGGGTTAGAATATACCCCTTTGGGTTGTCATTTGGACTATAGACATCACGTTATTATGGGACATGCAATCATTGCACTTATCTTTAGAAACTTTTTAAGTTAACCCAGATTTCCTTTTCATAGATTTGAAGCACGAACTTAGTCAGACTAAACTGACAAACTGCCTCGAAACACCCATTGTGACACCTCATGCACCATTTGCACGTGTTTTGCATGAGTGTCATTCCATGCATGCCAATTTTAGCAATAAAAGGGCTGAACATTTTCCATTCATCATCACTTGAAATTTGAAGATGGTTCGACGACAACTCAGCATCCAAGACAGGGGAAGGGCCATTGGCTGGCTACAAGATGGACAAACTCAGAGAACTGTGGCTCAGCGTCTAAATGTAAGCCAAAGCGTTATCGGCAGACTCTGGCAGAGGTTCAGGACAACTAATGCTGTTCAGAATCGCCCCCGTTCTGGAAGACCCCGATCAACAACAGCACGAGAAGACCGCTTCCTGATGATAACGGCGTTGCGACAGCGCTTTGTGACCGCACGGCATCTTCGGGATCAACTCAGAGCTGCCAGAGGCACCAACGTGTCCGACCAGACCATTAGGAATCGTCTGCGAGACCGAGGTTTGCGATGCCGGCGTCCTGCAGTCCGACCACCGCTACTTGACCGTCACAGAAGGGCTCGCCGAGATTGGTGCAGACGTCATATCCGGTGGAACCGTGGTCAGTGGGCAGAGACAATGTTCACAGATGAGTCACGCTTCTCGCTCCAGTTCAATGATGGCCGGGCTCGTGTTTATCGTCGTCAAGGAGAGAGATCTGCTGATGTCAACGTTGCTCAACGTCTACCATTTGGAGGAGGAAGTGTGATGGTGTGGGCGGGGATATCCATGAACCACAGAACCCCTCTGTACGTCGTCAACGGAAATTTGACTGGTGAGCGTTATCTCAACGAGATTGTTCAACCTCTGGTAATTCCACTTCTGCAGCGGATTGGACCAGGAGCTTGGTTCCAGGACGACAACGCAAGACCTCATCGTGCCAGGGTGGTGACCGACTTCCTGCAGGAGCAGAACGTTCAGCACATGGATTGGCCTGCATTTTCACCCGACTTGTCACCCATTGAGCATGCGTGGGATGAACTAGGGCGGTGAGTTCGATCACATCACGTCCCTGCCGTCAACCTCCGGTAACTGGCTCAGCGATTAGTCGCAGAATGGCAAGCGATCCCTCAACGTTATTTCCAACGCCTGATGAACAGCATGCGCCAACGTTGTCAAGAATGTGTGAATGCTAACGGTGGCTACACCAGTTACTGAAGCTTCTGCGACTTGTGTGAACATCATTTTGGGGGGTGCATGACTTTTTTTCATTAGGGTAATAAACTAGTGTCTAATCAAAAGTTTTTGTTTTGTGTTTTCTGTTCTTGAGCCATCAAAGAATTATTTTGTCATTAGTCGTCACCATTTTAGCTCGTTAGCTTATATTTATATGCACAAATATTTTTGACCCTTAACTTCTTTTGAGTAGAATATTTACAGAAAATTTGAGAAAATTGTAACTAATTTTCTTACATAGAAGCAGTTGATGCTGTCAAAATATACAATATACGATAACCATTCTCAGACCTTCAATTATTTTATTAGAAATCTACTTAAAAAAATATTTCTTTATTTCATTCAAATATTAAAAACATTTAATTTTTTTCTTTTTGTGTTCTTACAGCTGACAGCGATAGAATCGCAAAAACAATATTCCTTCTTACGCCCACTATTGAAGGAATGTAAAATCAAATTGGATATAATATGTGGTACACGTGACATAAATAAACAACAGTGTCTCCTTGTATTATTTTCAAGTAGAAAAAAAATAAATTGCATTATGTAAAATTGGTCTGCTAGTAATAAAACATAGTATACTTAAGTATGTAATAGTATGAAATTTTAAGAAGCATAAGAATTATAACAGACATGTCAGATACTTAAGAGTATATAGGACAAACTTCACTTTACAGTAAGGTTAAAGATCATGAAACCTAATGCGCGAATACTCCATTTTATCATAATTATCCCTATATGGACAGAATTTTCTGTAGGGTTAAGTTATAAATGCGTATATATGAAAGGTTAGAAATATGTAACAGTTGTCCATATATATATATATATATATATATATATATATTATATATATATATATATATATATATATATATATGAAAACAATCTCGAAGCCTGTGTGCTAAAGCGAATATGACCATAAGGAACTTTCGTTTCTGTACAAGTGAAGTTAAAGACACACTCTTTCGTACTTTCTGCAGTAATATATACGGTCAGCAACTCTGGGTGAATTATAAAAAAGGTTCTGTCAGAACCCTAAATTTGCTGTACAACAGGTCGTTTAGACTCTTACATAAATTACCCCCGAGATGCTCAGCTTCGCAAATGTTTGCAATCCGCAATGTTCCGAGCTTCCCGGAGGTAACAAGACGTGCTCAACACAGTCTAATGCAAAGAATTAAAAAATCAACCAACCCGATCATCCAAGCCATCCATGAGTCCTGCCATTTATCCTCTAAGCTATGGACTTTTTGGTACGAAAACGTCTGTCTGTAGCTCCACTTAACTTCGACAGTGCAGTATTATTTCTAATCAATTGTATATATTTTTATCCTTAGTGTATGAACTGTCATTGTATTAATAATATTTGTCATATGGACTATAGTCTGCCAATAAACCTTTTCATTTTCATTTTCATATATATATATATATATATGTGTATATATAGGGTTTTATATATATATATATATACGGTATATATATATATATATATATATATATATATATATTATATATATATATATATATATATATATATATATGTATATATATATGTGTGTGTGTGTGTAACACAGATGAAAACTACAATAATAGCAGATAACGAAAAACAAATTCTAGAAAACAAATCACATGAGTCTTCAACGTCAGAAATGTTTGTGACATCTGTGAAATATGATGAAAATACTTAATATATTAAGAATTAAGATACAAATACATCTTTGGTTGTATCGAATTATAATACAGTATTTATTCTCAATATGGTACACTTAAATTCTAATAATATATACGAGTATTATAAATGCTACTTGATGCTTCAACAGCATCTGATTTCAGTAGACGTAAAAAACTGAAGGTCTGTCTGTAACTGTACTTCTTACACCATTAAATATTTTGCATACAAAATAGTTCAGTGTATTTAGCAACAATTTAGATTATCACGTTTAAGAGTTACTACTCCAATTATTGTTAGGTTATATAGAAGGCACAGTTTATGTTAGGTTAGATTAAGTCAGGTTAAAATCAAAATTAAAAATCTGCCAATTGTTTCAGATTTTATGATGCGTAACTGTTTTGAAAGGGATAAAATCCCCTGACAAATCTAAGGTCTAAACACTAGGAACTTCGACCTATCCCAAAGTCTTTATCAGGTGCGAGTAACGAAGGCCTTAGAGTAGGTTCAAAGCTTGTGCTTCTCATACATCTATTAACTTAATGCGGATTTATTTCCAGAATTAGGTACAAAAGTTTGTTCAGTGAACTACAGGATGTCCCATAAGTACCTTTATCCCCCTGAACTTTTTCCTACTAGAATAGGGTGAGGGTAAAGGGGGGGGGAGGTAAAGGGATTTATGGAACACCCTGTAGAAACTGATTTTGTTTATTACATAGAGAATAACCACGAAAACCTGAATACAATAAACCCGGCAAGGTAGCCTAGAGGTAAAGTTCCGGGCTCTTAATTTGAAGGTCCTGGATTCGAATCTCGACTCGGACCTCAGATTTAGGCGGTTAAAGCGCCTCTCTGGTTCTTCCGAGGTGGAGTAGTAAGCGCTTTGAATCCCACAAAAAGTTATAGGTCCCCTCCATATAACTGCAGGTGCTACGAATGAGGTGAAACAACCCCAAACATTAATATTATTATTTTAAAGTCGATTCAAAAAGTCCAGTGGCGAAAGTCCACATTCCTTACCAATAAATATTGGGAAGAAGCATAGAGTTTTATGACGAGATATTTTGAACTGACTGTACGCAGTAAAAACTGAATCAAAAGGAAGACGAGGCTTCGAAAATAAGTTAATTAAAATTCGTTATTTTGACGAAGTTACCAATCCGTGTCTGCTTCTTAATTAAAATGCATTTCGCATTCACTCTCACTAACGTCCTATTTTTGTTTTTTTTTCTTATCTTGCTAAGAAAGAGTGGGTTCGTTATCTAATAATATAATTGGTGGTATTTTCTCGAACGAACGAAATATAGAGATCGTTTTATACTTTTGGTCAAGTCGAGAATAATAATAATAATAATAATAATAATAATAATGGCTTCGAAGAGTATAAAAAATGGTTTATGTATTTCAGTTTTTGTTATTTTTTTGTAATTTCTTTTCATCTGTTTGCACTTTATCCTCACTTAATTTCATCTCTCTCTCTCTCTCTCTCTCTCTCTCTCTCTCTCTCTCTATATATATATATATATATATATATATATATATATATACACAAAACGAAGGCAAAAGTTTTCTTACATTTACATACAAAAACATAGTAGTCAGAACAACCGCACATGTCTCTCTTAATTGGGTCAACCCTTCGCCCACGCTTGCTTTATATATATATATATATATATATATATATATATATATATACTTTAACTTTGCTTCCCATACAACGTTTTAAGTGTTGCAGAGCTCAATGTAGATGCATTTGCATTTCCACTAACGACAATGAACGCACACATCACAGTGTATGGACCCCGAATGGGGCGTTCGTATACTGAAGTTTTTTAATATTCGTAGTTGTGTACATCGATTATGTTGTGTACTCCTAAAAAGGATTACAATTGGGTAACTTAAAAAAAAAAAAAATGAATGATCGCAAACAATTTTTTTTATTGAATATTTCGGAGGATAATAATGGCGACGTTATCCGCTTCTATATTTCAAATGCAAAACTGAGGGGTTTTTATTATTCCTCCCCTTGTTGTCTTAAACCAAGACGAGCCGCATTCCTCTTCTTATTCAAAGATTCGCGTATCCTTGACTATTATGCGGAGGATTTGCGTGCTCATGAGTTAGCAACATTGAAACGCATGTGAGACCTCGGGATTCTAATCTAACAATCACTCTCTGTTGGCTTCAGTTCTGAAATTGGGCACCAAATCTAAGCAAATAAATTGAGTGAAGAAGAGATATTTCCTTACGAACTGGCTTTGAAAAATTAGTTCATACACGCGTTGGTTCTTTACCAAAGTATGTTGTCTGCAGTTTCCATATAACTTTTATTATTATTATTATTTAACATTTCTCTAAAGAGAAATTAAAAACAACTTTTTTCCACATACAAACTATATATTGTATAAATATTTTGTGAAACAACTTTGAAAAATGTCCTTTTTTTTCTTAATTTAGACTTTATACTTTATTATTTATGTTATCTTTAGATGAATTTAATTACATAACCACATTGTGACCAACTAAATCTAAAAACAACTTTCAGTTATTTTTTTTGTATATTTATTTTCATTTACAATTCTTTAATTCTACCTTGAAATGATGTTGCCTTTTTATGCGCATTTTGATATAATTAAAAAATTAATTATGGCATAATATTATTGTAATTAACTATAAAATTAATAGGCTTATAATTATCACATTACCTCCGCGGAAGAATTGCTTTAAGTTTAATGGTCCAAATCGTCACAAAATGACTTAAGAAGAATTTTGTATCTATAGTCCAATTTTTCGAAGAAGCCTCTTCTAATGATCTTTTCAGCTTCAAGGACTTTGAGTCCCAGATTTTGTTCATAGAATATCTTTATTTGCATTAACTGCTTCGGTCTCTCTATTGCGTAGCCTATAAACAGAAGGACATAAGAAATTTAATTGCCTGTGTGGTCGCAATGCATGATACTGTGGTGTCGGGCTATCGACAAGAGTTTGGTGTTAAACTAAATATAGTTTACGTTAACATCAGTTAGTTTAGCCAAGGTACGCAGCTCAGTGGATAACACCCTTTCCCTTTTAGCGAAGTGAAAACACTAAGGTCGGGGGTTCGACTCCGATGGTGCTAGTAATAATAAATCAGGATTTAGCGCAATGGGCCGCATTAGTTTGGCCTGAGCGGTGTGCCAGTCAGTTTCTGGCCTCCTAACTGATTAGGTTACGCTTAGTTAAGCTATTAGTGTCAATGAAATTTCCTGTTAACATAATATTAATAATATATATATATATATATATATATATATATATATATATATATATATATTATTCTAGCACCGGTTTTATATATAATATCCGGTGGGATTGTTTAACTTCTTTCGTAACGGCACGTATGCAACTACTGAACAGATTCGACATCGCTTAACCTCGTTCACCTAACGGGAAACGGCATTGTGACGTACCTACAACGTAATAACTCCGGTGGTAAAACATCAGAGACTCGTACGAACCCGAATCTAATTCCACTGACGGACGGTATGAATTCAAAAGCCAAATTCTCAAATGTAACTCCTTTTTGCATCTAGAAAACCATTTAACCCTTTCATGCCGTATGGTCACTCAGTTGACCATCAAATTTTATGAGCTTTTAGCCTTTCTGGAGATATCACATAAGTGTTTTTTTGTGGCATGAAAAGAAACGAAAATCAGGTATGAAAGGGTAATCTTCCTCTATTTTTCAAGCTTCTATTTTAATAAATTTAAAACTTTGCTGTTTTGTTCGATAATAAAAGTCATTATTATTACTATTATTACTACTACGTTAATAAGGAAAGCAGCAAATGAGCTTAACAAATATTTCTCAGCAGTAGGGTTATGCCCGGAAAAGGCCCTCAAATCTCCCAATTCCTTCGGAGATTTATTTTCTAATAATAATTAATTAGTAAGAAACGTAAAGACAACGATAAACAGTAAAAAAAAACACTAAAACTGCGCAATGGATTCCACCCAAAACGAACTGTACAAAACGGCACCCTTTATACAGGGTGTGTGAAGGGACAAATCCGATTTGAACTGGTTTAAACTAGTTTCAGCTTGTTTTTTAACTCGTAAAAACAGTTTCAACACCTCTTATAAACTTGACTGTCGAATATACAATTGTCATAAAGTACACGTAATAAATATTATTTGTCCATGTTCACTCGCGTTAATGTAATTCAAATCGGATTTGTTTCCTTCACTCATGTTACTTTTACACATCCTTTATACTTATTGCATTTAAACCGGGAATTGTTCCGATGTTCTAAAAGTCGATCACATATACACCTTTATTTATATTATTATATTATTTCAGGCTATAGTTATAACTTATGATGTGTATTATAATACAGGGTGTACATAAAGTCAGGATCTATTTTTGTGAAGCACTTGGAGATTATATGGAATTCAATCATAAAATGATAAAGTGGTAACATTTATTAAATAATTAAGAGTAGGATTCGACGTGACGCCCATCAGTATCCCTGCACAGCTCAAATCGTTCCGCAGCATTTCTAAACACATTCTGGAGCATTTGCGGGGTTATGTTATCTGCAGCAATTCGTATACGTGTACGTAAGTTTTCAAGACTCGTAATCTTCGTCTGATAGACGTGCGATTTGATAAAGCCCCATGCAAAGAAATCTAAAGGGGTTAAATCTGGTGATCTCGCTGGCCAAGGTCTTTTGTTGCTTCCGCGGCCGATCCAGCGATTTGGAAAACGTCCATTTAGATAATCCTGAACAATTTTGGCATAGTGACAAGGAGCACCATCGTGTTGATAGACGACGGGGATAGGATTGTTAGTACCGTCGTCTATCAACATGATGGTGCTCCTTGTCACTATGCCAAAATTGTTCAGGATTATCTAAATGGACGTTTTCCAAATCGCTGGATCGGACGCGGAAGCAACAGACCTTGGCCAGCGAGATCACCAGATTTAACCCCTTTAGATTTCTTTGCATGGGCTTTATCAAATCGCACGTCTATCAGACGAAGATTACGAGTCTTGAAAACTTACGTACACGTATACGAATTGCTGCAGATAACATAACCCCGCAAATGCTCCAGAATGTGTTTAGAAATGCTGCGGAACGATTTGAGCTGTGCAGGGATACTGATGGGCGTCACGTCGAATCCTACTCTTAATTATTTAATAAATGTTACCACTTTATCATTTTATGATTGAATTCCATATAATTTCCAAGTGCTTCACAAAAATAGATCCTGACTTTATGTACACCCTGTATATAACATCATTTAATAAATAAACACTCGCATTTTCTTTGCATTTTTTTTTAAACCACAAACTACTTTAAACCCCCTCCGCCTTTCTATAATTTCGATCCGCCCCCCTTGGGAAGTCCTGGCTACGGGACTGTATTTTATTTCATTATCACACCTTTCAGACGTAACTAATATCTACCTTACTTTGGGAAAACCATATCCTGTTTATAAGCAATTAATAAATTTTGTTAAGAAGAAAATATAGTGTCCCCTTTTATGAGTTTGGTTTTAAAGCAAAAAACTTCACAGAAAATGTTGTTATTGCATTGAGTGAGGAACTCTTTTAAACAAATTTTAACTATTGCTACTTAAAGAGTTCCTGTTTTCCTAGACCAGTCTAAAGCTTTTTACTCAGTCTTAATCCCGAGATGCGTTTCAGACTGGTTCAAGACCTATTTAAATATGACAGAGAATACGTCAAATTACCTTCAACCAGTCACACACTGAGTACCCCTTCTGCTTCTCACATGTAATTGATTTTAATAATTACCATAACGTAAAACCAGTATGCATGAAAACACTACAATATATATATATATATATATATATATATATATATATATATATTATATATATTGGCGTAGCCATGGGGGGGGGAGTAGACCACCCCCAGGGACCCAGGGATCCAAGGAGTATAACAAAATAATAAAAATTTATTCACGGTCCATTATGATGATGATCAATTACTTTTAAAATTAAATTAGAATTACTGTACTTAATTAGAAACAAGACGAGTCAATATAAATTCAGAAATGCACATAGTTTGTATGCACCCCCATTAGAAATTTATAGCTACGCCGTTGTATATACCTTTAACCTTTGGTTAGCTTCCGCCCGAATTGTTCATTCTGACGAAGGTCAAGCTTTTCACTCCACCTTAGACCTACAGTTTAACGTGGAATTCGAACCACGCCCCATCAGCAGCCCAGCGTCTTAACCACTAGGCCACCTAGGGTACCCATTTATCTACCAACCACTTTCTTTATTGTGTGGAAGGATGAACAGTTGGGTTTTGCTGCGCGCCGGCTGTCATCGGGTCTCGTCCGGGGCCGATGGATTCGTAGTCAGCGACGCTAACCACTACACCACCGAGGCGCATATATATATATATATATTATATATATATATATATATATATATATATATATATATATATATATATATATGGGATGAATTTCACAATTAAACACGTGAAATGAATGAATGATGCAAATTCACAAGGAAAAAGAAAAATGATTTCAAGGCCTTTCATGTATTCAGAAGTACACCTCGTCAGGGAATGAAGGTAGAAGGCGAGCTGACGAAAATATATATATCCTCTCCCGTTGTACATATGTATATATTTTCGTTATCTCGCCTTCTCCCTTCATTCCCTGACGAGGTGTACTTCTGAATACACGAAAGGCCTTGGAATAGTTTTTCCTTTTCCTTGTGGGTTTGCATTATATATATATATATATGAAAAATTATTTCACGAAAGTGACACGTGAAAAGTATTTATGATGAATAAAACCACGAAGGAAAAAGAAACACAAAGGGGTGCTCAAGCGCTTTCGTCTAATGACATCCTCAGGAACACTGGAGTGAAAGGACAGATCAAGGCAATATATAGGTTACAAAAATAAACATACATACATACATATTCACATATATATACATATATATATATAACATATATATATATATATATATAAACATATACATATATATAGTAAGCATAGAAAAAAATTGTGGGAGGAGCCAACATTTATATGGTCACAGAAGAATAAAGAAATAAAAATAAATATAAATATAAATTGAGAAAAAATTAATTACAAAATAGTGCCTTAGTGATATATATGTCACAGCCTAAATAATCATAAAGAAATAAACAGGCAAATAAAAAAACCCATAAATACACATACATACATATATATATATATATATATACATATATATACACATATATATATATATATATATATATATAAAGACACTTTTAGCACTTTGGCCGACCTTCCATATAAATTCAAATGGCTTTTTTATGGAACAGGTCACAAAAGAATAAAGAAATAAAAATAAATATAAATATTGTAAGTGGAGTCTACCAATTCAAGCTCAAGAGGGAGGTTTTACAATCGATTTAATAGATGCTGCCAAATTGATATATATGTCACATTATTAAAAAATAAAAATTGAAAGATAAATTTTAAGAGAGGCACACCAATTTATAAGGGAAAAATTACCACATATGCATATTATAGTCACAAACGAATACAAAAATACAAGTAAATATAAATTGGAAAACAAAATGATCCCTAGATGATATATAAAGAACAATAAAATATATATACGACATATTTACGGTATATATACGAAATATAAACGCAATATATACAGAATATATATATATATATATATATGCATAAGGGAAAAAAATTACCAAATTTGTTTTTATAATTATTGTCTGAGAAAACGGTAGGTCGCAAAAGAATAAAGAAATAAAAATAAATATAACTTGAAAAAATTACAAATAATACACGTACACATATATACCCGCATACCCAAATATATATATACATATACACACATATATACAAACACACACACACACCCATGATTTAATAAGGGGTTGGACCATCCTTTGCTTGCAGAACAGCTTCAATTCTTCGTGGAATTGATTCATACAAGTTTTGGATGGTTTTTAGTGGAATGTTTAACCATTCCTCAAGAAGGAAGGCTTCAAGCTCCTTAAGAGATGAAGGTGGTGGAAATCTGCTCCGCACTTTACTTTCGAGAACTGACCATAAGGGTTCAATAATATTTAGATCTGGCGACTGGGGAGGCTATAGAAGGCGTTTAACTTCATCCTCATGCTCTTCAAACCAAGAATGTACCCACTTAGCTGTGGGGCATTATCGTCTTGAAATATGGCAACATTTGTGGGAAACAATGTTTGCACCATGGGAAGCACCTGGTCACTTAAAATGTCCTCATATTCATTTGCAGTAATTCTGCCATGCAGTGCAATGATAGAACCCAATGAATGCCACGATATCGCTGCCCAAACCATTACTGACCCTCCTCCATGCTTGACGGTTGGTAAGAGGCAGTCAGGGTTGAAAGCGTCTTTTGGCTTTCTCCAAACATAAACTCAACCTGGTGTTGGAAAAGTGGTAAAGGATGATTCATCTGACCATATTACACTCTTCCATTGCTCTAAGGTCCAGTTTTTGTGCTCAGTGCAGCAGGTCCTGCGCTTCGTAGCATTCATATCTGTAACCAGTGGTTTGGCGATGGCAGCTCTACCATCGATTCCGGCTTTGTGAAGCTCACGACGAACTGTTCTGGTTGATACTGGATCGTTTAGATGTAAATTGAATTCTGTGGTTATTCTGGTAGCAGTTGTCTCGTGTTTTTCCGCAACAATCCTTTTCAACGTCTGTCTGTCTCTATCGGTGAGCTTAGGCTCGCGACCACTGTTGTTCTTTGCAGATATTGTCTTCCCCTGTTCACTGTATGCCGCCATCACCTTGGATACAATTCCTCTTGAAATGTTGAACAACCTTGAGGTTTCAGTCACTGACGCGCCAGCTAACTAGAGCAGGGTTCTGATTAATCAGTTAATCATTGTTTCGAATTTAATCATTAATTAATCAAAAAAATATTTTTAGAAAATGATGGGAAATGATAAATTTTCCTCATAATTTCACCATCATTTTACCTTAAATTTTATAATGTATCATTTGAATTTGGCACCTTTTTGCGTGTATAAACTGTCTAATCCGCCCATGCCTGATTTCTTGAACTAAAGCAAACTAAATGTTTGAGGAAAATGTTTTCTTCGGTCTTATCTCACGCAACAGAAACAATAAAGCTCTTTCTTACTCTTTTCAGAAGTATTTAATTTTTAATAAATTTTAATCAGTTAATCATTGATTAATTAGAAAATTTCATCATTCATCACTTTTTCCTAAACATTATTAATTAACCATGCCCTACTGCCAACCAAGCGCCAACTATATAACCTCTTTGAAAATCTGAGAGATCCTTCATTATATTATTTTTATAGTGATGCACCGGAGGCAGATTTTGGCCGGAGGCCGGAGGGCCGGAACCTCCGGCTTAGTGTTTTTTCCTCCGGCCGGAGGTTCCGGCCAATTGATTTATTTCAGTATTTATATGTGTTGTGTGTGTGTGTGTGTGGTCCATCGTCTCATCTATTTAGGGTTTATATATTATAGTCCTGCTATTTTAAATTAAGTCTTTAATAACTTAAACTTTATAAAAGTCGACTTTCTATGCTTTGTGTGTGCTAATTTCTCTAAAAATTCCCATTGAACAGAATATTCTCAGGTTATGAAACTTATGATGTCTTGCTGAATGCTGAGTAAAGTAGCCTATATCAAATCAATTATTAATACAATCACTGATCACTCATAAAATAAGTTATTATTACAGTCACTGACAACTGAAATATTAATACAATCACTGATCACTCATAAAATAAATTATTATTACAGTCATCTGAGAACTGACAGAGCTGGGCAATAAATACATTGAATGTATTTAAATACTAAATACTAAATACATGGGAGAAGTGTATTTAAATACTAAATACTAAATACATTTTACGAATGTATTTAGATACTAAATACAAAATACATCAATTGTATTTAAATACATTTGTAAATACATTTTAAATACATACAACTTTTAACATATGCATTCACTAATTCACTAAGCCATGACACACACACGATAAAGAAATCAACCGCTTTCGACTAAGAGTGGCACACAACTGATTGAACTGACACGTTGAAACATGAACCATGCTGTACTACACTGTCGACACGTCGTACTGTGCTAGTACAGAACGTGTATTAAACCAGTAAAAGTATTTACATTTTTATATTTTGAGTATTTAAATACATTGTATTTAAATACTCATTAAAGTATTTAAATACTGTATTTAAATACATGAAAAACAATGTATTTATAAATACAGTTCTAAATACACAAATGTATTTAAATACGTATTTAAATACAAATGTATTTAAATACTGCCCAGCTCTGAGAACTGAAATATTGGGATAGGTGCAGAAATGAGGTTTTATAGTTTTATGGGATTAAAACTAAAAGTTGTCAGAATTGAGTTTGGTGTACCTCTGGCCGGAGTTTAGTGAGACCTCCGGCCGGAGCAGGAGGTTTTCTAAAATGGCCGGAACTCCTGCTCGGCCGGAGCCAGAGCCGGAGCTCCGGTGCATCACTATAAAATTTATTTATTAAAAAAAAATGGCCTGGAATACAGAAGAACGTGATTGTCATTAATTTCGTAGTAATCACTATAAGAATCAACATTAGATTCTCGAATAACGGTTTTCTATAACGCGCTATAAATATATTAGAAAACTATACTTTTCTATCAGATGTTTCCATTATTTTGTTAAACCCCTGTGTGTGTGTGTGTGTATATAGTCTTAGAGATTAGCAGCGGAATAACTTCTGAAAATGTTTGTCACTTTCACAGAAGTCCCCGCCAATGGAGGCGGGGCCTGTAGCGTGTATTCAGATCGAGTTGGTTAGAGATCATGAATTGTCCAATCGAAAGCAATGTTTAATTTCTTCCACGCATTGATCAGCCAGGGTAGGGAAAACATTTTTACACCTTAAAATCTAAGCATATATATATATATATATTATATATATATATGTGTGTGTGTGTGTGTGTGTGTATATATAAAATGATGTAGATGACAAGATACCTCGTATCTGATAAAAGATACTCTATAATAAGGAACAAAGAGGCTGCTCAGTGCTCACCCGTCTTTATAAATAGTTATATGCAAGTAAATTATCTCGCTATAAATCTCTGAAACACCACATATACGATCCTACAACAGGTAAATAAAGAATACAAATGTGGATAACATAAATATCGATAATGCAGTAATTAGAGTAAATAAAATTAAATAATTAGACGTAGCCTACTTTTACATGAAAAACTCACCTTCAATGGGTACATCGAATAGGCTACACATTAAACTAACAAATGCAAAACTTAACTTTTACGTGGAGGTCGAAATGTAACAATAAAACCCACTGTGGGTTGCTAGATTTTTCAAATGGCCATATGGGACAAAAAAAATTTCTGATGTTTTGGTTAAGACCAAATTTTTTTCAAATTGAAATTGGATTTCTTCAACGGTTACATCAAACAAAATTAGAAATTTTTTTATTAAAATAATGCTTAACAATTAAACATCGTGAATAATATTGAAATTATTATACATAATATTGAAATATTGTAATTCGAACGACCCCCCCTTAATAGGAAAGGTCCACTTTTGTATAAATACATATATAGCATCATTTAGTTAACAAATACTCGCATTTTTTGTTTAAACTTCACAAACTACTCTAAGCTTAATTACTCTAAACCCCCTCCTGCAGTCGTTGCACCAAAAGGTCCGCCTTTCTACAATTTCCACCACCACCCTTGGGAAGTCCTGGCTACGGGACTGAATCAATATTACGCCCTTGCACACACGTACATCCTATGGACCTATAGTATACAGCATAAAGTGCTTTGGTGTAAAAAATATTAAAAAATTCTCTGAAATATACAAATTATTAATTTTTGAGACCTTTTTGAAATTTTATTTTTGGGGGGTGGACTTTTTTCCACAACCTTTCATTATAAATGCAAAAAACCACTTTTTTCTACGTGAAGGTCAAAATATGATAATAAAACTCTGTCTATTAGAGTGGACTTTTATTATCAAACCTTTCATTAGTTACAGTGTTAATTATTTTAACTTCATTAACGATTTTATTAATTAATTTATGCATTATTTGTTAATTTATATATAATATTTTTTTTTCAGCAAGAAGTTTATTCCGATGGACAGTATCCAAACGATGACGGCTTTTACAACCCTTTCGATAGAAGAAACGATTCTTTGGAGCGAGACTTTAATAAAATTTCTACGCTGGACTCACCAGATGCCGAATTTAGCACTACAAATTATTCCTACGGTTACTATGGAATACATTCCAGCGACCCTTACGACAATCAGAATGAATACGATGACGCGGAAAGTGAGCGCTATCGAAGTGAACATGGGGACAGATTAGGCACTGATTATAGTAGTGGATCGGGCGTCTACAGTGATAGATCAAGTAGTTACGGTGGTAGTCACGGCAACAGTTACAGTGGTAGTAGTAGTAGTTACGGTGGTAGCGGAAGTAGTCATGGTGGTAGTTCCGGTAGTTACGATGGAAGTCAAAGCAGTTATGGTGGTAGCTCAAGTACTTACGATAGTAGTTCTGGTACCCATGGTGATAGTCGAAGCAGTTACGGTGGTACTTCCGACACTTACGACGGTAGATCAGGTTCTTTCGATAGTAGTTCTGGTAGTTATGATGAAAGCAGAAGCAGATACGATAGAAGACCAGGTACTTATGACAGTAGGTCTGGTAGTTACGATGAAAGCCGAAGCAGTTACGGTGGTACTCCTGGCAGTTACGATAGTACTTCTGGTAGTTATGATGAAAGCCGAAGCGAGTACGATAGAAGACCTGGTACTTATGAGAGTAGTCCTGGTAGTTATGATGAAAGCCGAAGCGAGCACGATAGAAGACCAGGTACTTATGAAAGTAGTTCTGGTAGTTACGATGAAAGCCGAAGCAGTTACGGTGGTTCTCCTGGCAGTTATGACGATAGATCAAGTACTTATGATAGTATTTCTGATAGCTACAATGCCAGTTCAGACATATATAACGCAAGATCAGGTAGTTATGATAGTACTTACGATAGCAGTTCTGAGCCTTATGATACAAGGGATCCAACTAGAACCACGCACCACAGAGTTTCCGTAAATGCCTCACACGGAGTAGACCAAGAAGATCCATACGGGGGGCGTGGAAGTGACGGAGGAGCTGGCAGGTATGGTGGTGCTGGGGGCGGATATAGCAGCAGTAGCAGCAGCTCTTTTGAGAGCACTAGGACACATAGTTCATCCGATGGATACGATTCAAGAGGAACTCATGACACTACTAGTGGTACTGGGAGAACAACTAGTTATTATGGGGGTGCAGAGAGAGGTCATGGTTACCCTTATGGAGTTAAAACTTCCCATGGAAAAATTGCTGGTGGAAGAGCTACTGAGGACTGTAGGTGCATTGGAGAAAAAGGCTCAAGGGTAATTATTATTATTATTATGTTACTTTGTTATAGGACGTAAAATTTATATAAATGATAAATCGTAGTTTACAATAATAGAGTTTATTACTACAAAAAATTAATAAGAAACAAATAAAAAAGCCTCAATCAAAAGGCGGAGATGGCAAAAATAATTTTCATTGACACCAAATTCGAATGAAAGTGAGTTAGTATTTTTGTAGAGGACATTAATTATACGTAAACAAGATAACATCTTTATTTTATTTCTAGGAAAAGATGACTTTATTTTACTATCTAAGCGCACTGAATGAACTTTAATTATACTAATGGAAAACATAAATGTTGCGCTTGTATTATATATATATATATATATATTATAGTTATTTATTTTTAAATAGGGAATTCTAGGGTCGCCAGGAATTCAAGGATCACTTGGAAATAGAGGATATGTGGGACCTGAGGGCCTACATGGACCTAAGGGAGACAAAGGATCATCAGGTCCACCCGGTCTTCAAGGAGCAAAAGGAAACAGAGTAAATGATCTTATAAACCATTTGTCGAAAGAATGCTATATATGTTTAAAAACCCTGTAGCAATATATGAATAAATACTTGTTCTTACGTAAATATTTATTCTTACCTGTTATATTTTTCAGGGTAGAATGGGACACAACGGATTTCCAGGATTAAATGGGTTGCCTGGAATGCCCGGACTATCGGGGCCGCCAGGAGCAGGTGGGAAAGACGGATGTGATGGAAAAGACGTGAGTAGTTATCACTGATTTATATAAATGATCGGTAGGTGGCTCTAAAGGGCCTATCTCCATTTGGTCGATGAGACCTAACAAATTGATACTCGACAAAACTAACAATCAAACCTTTTCTAACCTAACCTAACTTAATCTTACCCGCAATAACTTGTCGATTTTATATCATGGCGGTCAAGTGTCGTTAGCTTGACTGAAGCCACTCGATGCGGGTTCGAGTCCCACTAGTTCCTAATTTACTACTTTACTACCTTTTTCCTTTTCGTTGCTACACTATATAGTTTTTAATGACTTATTATACGAGTTATTTTGGAGGCTTCATTTCGATTCAGATACAATACAGGGTGTCCACAATCTCTTGTCACCCCAGTAAAATACTAACTGTATTTCGTTCTTCTTTCAGACCCATTTGAAATATGTGACAGCAGCAATTATACGATTGAATAACGCATATTGGCTAATACCTGGGTCCATGAGCGACCACGTAATGGCAAAACCACTGAAAATATTCGTGCAGACTTCCAAACTGACTCAATCGTGCAGTTTCTCCAAAAAGGAGCTGCACGATTGAATCGGTCTTGGAAGTCTGCACGAATATTTTCAATGGTTTTACAATTACGTGGTCGCTCATGGACCCAGATACTAGCCAATATGCGTTGTTCAATCGTATAGTTGCTACTATCACACATTTCAAATGGGTCTGAAAGAAAAACGAAAATCAGTTAGTATTTTACCGGGATGACAAGATATTGTGGACACCCTGTACATTAACCTGAAAATTTGTTTGGAGTAATCTATGCAAATAGCAAGTAAACTTTATTGTACACAGAAGGTAATATGTGTTTATAGTATACAGTATAGCTATTGTGTATATATATATGTATATATATCTTTATTAAAAAAGCCAGATCTTAAATACACAAGTTTTAAAGTTTGTCATATTCAGTGCATTTAATTAGAAGATTGTTAGTTAATTTGAAGGAATTTTACAACGTATTTATTAATCTTCCCGAAGGGTACTGCTGGTGATCCTGGAGAGCGAGGTCCTCTAGGAAAGAAAGGGATAGCTGGGTTACTCGGACATAAGGGAGAAAAGGGAGAACCTGCGATTCCTGTAGGACCTTCTAACAAGGGAGAAAAGGGAGATGCAGGACGAAATGGAATACAGGGAATTCCAGGACCCCAAGGTCCACCAGGCCCTACAGGAGAACGAGGCTATATAGGCGAATCTGGACCAAAGGTATTTAAGTAAAGCCTAAAGCTTAAGGGCCAAATTAAATTAAATAAATAATCCAATTTCACAATTATTTATGCCATTGTAAATTATAAGATCAATGTATTTATTTTATTATTAATAAAGGTTATTCAATTCAAATATTCAATTGAAAAATAAGTTTGTCCTTCATACTACAGAAGAATAAACGATTTTTGTTGTTGTTTTTTTAAATATGAGAAAATACCTTACTGAATACAGTGGTGATATATATATATTATATATATATATATATATATATTATATATATATATATATATATATATATATATATATATCCAATACTTCGAATATCATAAACGAACCTTATGAAACATCCGTAGGGTGATAGAGGTCTATCTGGGCCGGCTGGACAGAAAGGAGAAATGGGTCTCTCGTTCCGAGCAGAGAGTGGTGCGAAAGGAGACCCTGGTGTCAAAGGTGAACCAGGTGACTGTCAGAGGGAGTTTACCGGGAAAGAGTGCCAACCGTTCATTGAAAAGGTACCTCACATTATATTTCAATTAACAACGCCAATGAAGATATTTTTATGTATTTTCTCAGTGTTTGTTTGAAGTGTCTTCATTGAAGACAGTCAATACAAAATAGTATGACGTAAATGTTTGATCTAATTATATAATTAGTTTCCAGATTGTAGAACGAAATGTGGCGACACAAGTCGATCTTTATAACTTGTTAGAAATTAAATTCAATAATATTTTACTTAAAATTGCTAGCCTCCGTAGCTCAGTGGGTAACATTGTTGCTCCGTAAACGACGTGAAGACACTGTCGTTGGGGGTTCAAATCCAGTTGAAGCTGATAAATAATAATACAGGAGTTAGAGCAATGGTCCACATTAGTTGGCCTGAGCTCTGTGTCAGTTTCTGGCCCTCTTGAATGATTATTATTTGCTTTAAATTAATAATAATAATAATAATAAACGATTTTCTGTTGTGTTTTCGTTCGTTCGTTTGGCAATTTTTTATTTTTATTAGTAGTAGTGTTGCATCTACTCTGTCATAAGTATGATAAAATCATAATGGTTGTAATTAAAGTCGTAAATATAATTTGTTTAATTCTAATTACAGACTTCAGTGAGTGTCATTAAATATATTTTACCCTTCTTTCATCCCTTTAATTTCTAGTCTTACAGACAAAAATTAAACTTTAATGTCTTCTTTACCACTAACTAGAACTTTGTTTATTCGCAGGGCCAAAAAGGAGATCTTGGCCAATCTGGTGCAGCGGGTGAAAAAGGAGAGAAGGGAAGTTTCGGTAGTAGAGGACATCCTGGACGAAATGGTGAGAAGGGCGAAAAGGGCCTTCCAGGTCCTGCAGGACCACAGGTAATGCTTGTAGTTTTATTTTCCAAATTAAAAGAATTTTAAGAAATTATAATTTTGCTTCCATGGAAATTTGGTCTTTTTCAGTGTAAAGAATGGCAAAATATTTTATACAAAATAGAACATACGAATAGACGAACAAATGGATCTGTTTTTTTATTATGTACTAATACTTTAAATTTAAATATGTGACCATTTTCTGTTAATATTATTATTTAAAATAAATGCTTTCCAGGGAAGAGAAGGACAGCCAGGACCTCCCGGATCTATTGGTTTCAAGGGAGACCGAGGAGAACCGGGTCTTGGTGGGTTGGAAGGTTTAAAAGGAATGAAAGGCGAACAAGGATATGGTGGAAGAGATGGTGAGAAGGGAGAAAAAGGATACCCTGGCCCATCTGTGGTTAGTTACCATTACTAATTTTTCTTAATTCAGTAAAATTCATCGCTGGAAAGCGTCCATCCTTTACTGACAAAATGAACACAAGAAATGAAAAGATTTAGTTTTTAGTTTCTAAATATCTTAATTGCGTGGATAGGTGAAAAGGAAGTAGAATGCCATGTTTTTGAAGCTGTCAGACTGAATGAATTTTAAAATCTCTTTGTTGCACCGCAGCGGCTGGAAAATAAAGGCATGCTCTTTTTCAGAGTATCTGGTCAGGCATGTGTTTGAGTACATCTGAATGAAACATTTACTAATGTGATATGTATAAAAATATAAGAGAGAAAGATTTGGGTGGACAATCGTAAGAGGGAATTCGTCTATGAAAATGATACAATGATTGCTTATTAATTTAATGGCTTTAAAATGAATGGTAATTAAGTTGTTCAGCGCACGTTCCCTGTACGTGTAGTCTACAAATGGAAACAGGGCCCAGTATAAGACATAGGACATAGACATAGGGCATCCGTAAAATGAGTAATTGAATTTTATTAAAATAGTATTTAGTTTGGTACAGTAAATTCAGTCTACAGATTTTTTCTTAGTCAATTAAAATCTAAGAAAGTATAAATGGTAAAAATGAACACGTATCATAGTGGGAGAGTGTAAAGAATATTATTGTTTTCAAAATATAACACAAATCCATATTTTCTCAGTTGTCAACTAAAAAGTGAATTAGACTTAGACATTGAATTTAACTATATTCTGCAATTCCCCAGTCCGTCACGCCCATAAAAGTTGTTGGACAAAATTGTGATTTCAGCCTGAGATAAAGTATCACTGACTGGTACTTATAAGTTGGATATAGTTGATACACCACGAAGGACTGAAAGTTTCGAGTAACAGAATCAATTGTGCAGTATTATGGACCCAATATTTATTCAGTGGTCCAACATGGAACTAATGTATGTGTTGTTGTCGGATCCTGTCCGTTGGTCGATCCAACAGGAACACCAAAAATCTTTAAAAATTCTGTTAACTATAATAAGGAAAGAAAATTATAGATGTGTTGCAGTATAAATGTGAGTGAAGAGTCCAGGAAGGACGGATAGATATGGACAGCAGCATCATAGGGCTTACCCAGTCTGAAAGTCTCTTTGTTTGATTCTATCTTTGTAAAACTGAGGTAGAAACAGACTGTAATATAAAACAAAATAACACGAGCAAGCCACTAACTCCTTATCAATTCTTGGTAGTATCTTTTTATCTTGCTATCACAAAAGATGCTCGGATTCATAAATTTCGATATTCTAATTATTACTCATAGATTATTATTAACAGTATAATTACAAGATTTCATTCCATCAAAATTTATATTCATTCAGATTTCTCAAATTGATGTAATGTAAATTAGAGGATTAGATTGTAAATTATTTAAATAATATATATTGTAACTAAAGCTTAATAAGTAGGCTCATATGGAATACAGTAGTTTTTATTAGTAGCTTAATGATAATTAGCTGACTTGAAATTGCTATTATGCAAATTTCTATCATAAAGTATACCTATAGGGTGGTCCAAAAGCCCCTATCTATTTTGCTGAAATAATGATGTTTCTATCTTATTTTCTACGGGCCATAGATGATGATGGATGTACAAGAACGTGTGATGGGAGTAACACTACGTATTCAAGGGAAGAAGTGCAAAGAAATTCGAGAAAAATTCGAAAGATTTCATAAACCAGGACCTACAGACAAAGCAATTCGCGAGCTGATCAATAAATTTAAAAGAACAGGATCTGTTCATGATGAGGCAAGATTTGGACGTCCAGGTACCTCTCAAGAAAATGTCGAATTGGTAAGAGATGCTTTTGAAACAAATCCTAGAATGTCAACTCGCACAGCCTCACGTAGACTGTGCATACCAAAAACGCCTGTTCTAAGGATTTTAAATCAACATTAAAAAAGAAAAATTACGATATTCAAGTGCTACATGAATTACACGAAGACGATTATCCAAGTCGAGCCGCCATGTGCAAGAATTGTTTGAAAAAATTCGTACCGAAAACTTATTAAACCACATTCTCTTCAGCGATGTGGCGATATTCCACACATGCGGTAAGGTTAATCGATATAATTGCCGTATCTGGACTGAAAAACCAACCGAGTTAAAGTTAATGTCTGGTTGGGTATGACAAGATCGAAGATTTACGGACCTTTTTTCTTTGCAGAAACTACAGTAACAGGACCAATTTATCTTGATATACTTCAGCAGTTTCTTGAACCACAGCTTGGTTCAGATAGCATTCTCGACACTGTTGTCTTTCAACAAGATGGATCTTCATGTCACTATGCAAACATCGTTCGGGCGTACCTTGATGAGCTCTTACTAAATCGCTGGATTGAACTTGGTGGAAACAAGCCCTGGACAACACGATCTCCGGATTTAACATCATTAGACTTCTTTACGAGGGGCTTTATAAAGTCTGAGGTTTACAAAACAAGAGTTACAGACCTGCAGGATCTGCGAACCCACATTTTCGTGGCAGTTGCTAAAATAACCCCACAGGTGCTTGAGAATGTGTTTTGCAATGCAGTGAACAGATTTGAGATTTGCAGAGACACTGATGGTATTGACGTCTAATCTTAGACCTAAGCTTCATAAATAAATATACAGTACATCTAATTATGTTACTACATTTTAATCCTAAAATACTATTATTTCAGCAAAACAGATACGGTCTTTTGGACCATCCTGTATAACTGTAGCTATAGACCATTTATCTGACTTGGATAACCTCGATTAGTCCCGAGTGAATTCATGTTGTCCATATGAAGCCCTCCTAGGAAGAAGTGGCTAGCAACAAAAGTGAAAAAAGCGCCAGAAAAGGCAGTAAATTTTTTTACCAATTTGAAAGTTGCCATAACTTTTGAACTTTTGAAGATATTTCGGCGAAATATTTTCAAAGTTCAAAAGTTATGGCACTTTCAAATTTGGTACAACTTTAACGGCGTTGTTTACTTTTGTCGCTTAGCCACTTCTTCCTAGGAAGGCTTCATATATAATGTAGCATATCTGTATCATTAATGATACGAATTGTGTCGAATGTGCTTCAAATTTCAGATGTTTTCCAGATTTTTTTTTTTTTTAATAAATTTGTTCTGTGACTTATTTGTTACTTCACATACCTTCTTAATTCATTTCATATATAGGGTGGAGCAGAAGGACCCGAAGGACCTCCCGGTCCTCGCGGTCCGCCTGGTCCCAAAGGGCGCGATGGAATAGACGGTGAAAGAGGGTCACGAGGCACACCTGGACCACGTGGAGGACCTGGAGTCTCCGGTAATTCCGGCCGTGAAGGAGTTCCCGGTGGGAAGGGAGAGAAAGGCGAAGCAGGCGTACCAGGCAAGGCTAAAACTGTATTGCCATTGTGTAATAAATCTACGTTTTAATAAATATTTGATTATGTAAGTAGCTGCCTGTGAGCGGGTGCAACTATCTCTTAACTGAACCGATTTAAGTTAGTTAATAAATGCATTAGAACCCGTTCCATAGTAGTTTAGTTGCACGTTAGAGGTTAGAATCCTCTGTTATAATCTTAGCAGATAAATTTAATAAAATTGCATTTTATTTTTCACAGGAAGATTCGGTCTCAGGGGACCACAAGGGCTACAAGGTGATCGTGGGTTATCGGGTCCCAGTGGCGTGAAGGGAGATAAAGGATATGCAATACCGGTTCGTACATTAACGTGTGATTCTCCTTAGTAAACTGAAGAATAATTTATTTTATTCGAGTTAGAAACGAGGTTTTGTCTTAGTAGTTTGTAGACAGATATGAGGCCATCCTAGGAAGAAGTGGCTAAGCGACAAAAGTAAAAAACGTCAGAAAACGCAGTTAAACGTTGTACCAATTTGAAAGTGACATAAATTTTGTAGTTTCGAAGATATTTCGTCGAAATATATTCAAAAGTTAAAAAAATTATGGCACTATGAGGGCCTCGTGTAAAAAATGCAAAAAATACAATTTCATTATTACAATAAATATTATACAGTATATTAATAATTCAAAGAGGTTGAATCAGTTTCAAGTATTATTGATAAGAATTTCGTACGTCGATCTCTCATTGCACAAATGTCAAACTCGTGATCCAATATCAGACTAATTATTTTATAGGGCCAACCTGGAAGAGACGGAACCCCTGGAAGGGATGGCGCACCAGGTAACCGGGGACCGAGAGGACCGGTTGGTCCTCCTGGTGCACCAGGAGACAGCAAGGTTGGAATTCCAGGTCGGCCTGGTAATCCTGGAGCTAAGGGAGATAAGGGCATACCGGGAAGGAATGGAAGAGATGGACGGTCAGGTATAATTAATAAACTGAGGGAGATTTTGATTCTGATTTCATATAAACTGAATAAGAAATGAAATGAACACCTACGAGTTAATATGTTGGCGAAATAAAATTTAATTCCTTTCCGCACGCAGGTAGAACTGGTTCTAAGGGTGACGCTGGGTTGTCTTGCGAATGCGGAGAATGTGAAAAGGGCATTAAAGGAGAGCTTGGGCCTGAAGGAGCGCCTGGAGGTCCCGGACTTAGAGGGCCTCCAGGAGCCACAGGATATCCTGGAGAAAGAGGGAATAATGGGCAGTCTGGCCCTCAAGGGCTGCCGGGATACGAAGTGAGTTATTTATTGAATGCTACAAAGTTATACATAATCTTCACTTGTATAAGTAATTTACAAGAATTTACCAGGACTTAGTGTTCCATTTTCTTATTTAGGGTCAAGCGGGTTTTCCAGGGCAACCTGGTCCTAAAGGAACGAAAGGAGAAATTGGAATTGGAATTCCTGGTATTCCAGGAGCCAAAGGAAACCCAGGATTAGCAGGACCTAAAGGAGACAGAGGGTTCCAGGGTTCTGTAGGCATTCGAGGAGCTATTGGAATTCAGGGTGAACTAGGTCCCAAAGGAGGCAAGGGAGAAAGAGGCTATCCAGGTAAGGAAATGCAAAGCAAGATGAAAAATGATCCACACATCAGTCAACTAAAAATGTGTTTCTTGATCCAATGTCTAATTATTATAATTCACATTATTCTAAAATTGGTTTTAAAAAAAAGTGACTTTAAATTGCAGTGTAAAAACACGGGCATGTATGTATGTATGTATGTATAAAAAAAATTGTATATACTAATAATAATAATAATAATAATAATAATAATAATAATAATGGTTCGTATTTTGTTTTACATGGTTTCAAATTTCGTTAATTTTATTACTATTTACTGCATATTATATTAAAGTATTTCAAAATGACAATGGTTTTAAAGCAAATTTATTTTATATTTTAGGTATTGATGGACGAAATGGAGCCGATGGACGCAACGGAACCGATGGTCAATCGCTGCGAGGACCTCAAGGTCAGAAGGGCGAAAAAGGAAATCAAGGCGGCAAAGGAGACTCGGGAAGTCAAGGAACGAAGGGAGATCCATGCCCTGTTGGGGACCCCTACCAAAGAATTCGGAAAGGACAAAAAGGGGCAAAAGGAGAACATGGTCTACCTGGATCGAAAGGAGATAAAGGATACGCGGGATTAACTGTAATTAACTTTCTCTCCTTCCTTACTGCTTGATTAGTATTACAGCTTAAATGACATGGAATATGTCTCATAACTACCTTTATATTAAAAGTTCCCTAAATCTTTAATATATTAAAGATTCGTGGCTTTCATTTGCTTTAAAAGCCTAGTTTGGGACCAGCGACAAATGTTTTAATGTTCCACCACTAATTAACTAATCAAACTAATAATTATTGTCCTGAAATATGTGGTTACACCCTCTTCCATTGAATTACTTTTTAATTTGTAGTGTGACTATTGAAAATCTCCCGAACTGATTTAGCTATCCTCTAGAGTCTAGAATCACTCGATTCTGGATGTGATATGGTTTAAATGAAGACGGTCGAAAGTTGAGTCAAATATTTAATTCCCGCCGTGAAATTTTACTCTTTTAATCTAAAAATATGCGAATAAAATAGGACGTCTTGTTGCTGAAATAAATTAACCAGAAACAGTTAAATTGACCCAAAAATCAGATACTTTTACTAATTATATTTTAGCGAGTGAATTTTTTCCCCGCAAGTCCCGTCGTAAATTATTGTATTTAAAATTTATTTGAAAAAAATGTCTACGCGATTCTATTGAAATTTTATAGTATTTAACCCGCACTGTATTTAATCACACCCAGAAGTGAAGTTTGTTTTATCTTACGATTAGATAATATATAAATACTATGAGTAATTATAACTATCTCTATACGAAGGGCTTGTTTTATCTTATAATTAATTTGAGAGTCCTGTAAAGCCTAAGCTTGAGGGCCAAATTAAACAGAACAATTAAATATTAATATTCCAAATAACGACCGTGTGTTCTGTTAAAATTGTTAATATTTATTTTTACCAATAGAGTGAATAAATTAAATTTAAAAAAATAAGGGTTATCTTGTTTATTTAAAAGAAACTGAGGAGAATCCGAGAGTTTTCTTGTCAAAATCAAAACCGAGGATTTTTTCGTCCCTTAAAATTTCAGGCTTTTGTCAATTGCATTTTAGATGAACAAATAACACACACACACTCTCTCTCTCTCTCTCTCTCTCTCTCTCTCTCTCTCTCTCTCTCTCTCATATATATATATATATATATACCTTTCCTTTCAACCTTTCAGATGTTCCGTGCGATAATTCCTCATTTCACGGAGGTCAGACTTGTTGCTCCTCCTCTTGAGTTGGCCTGGCTTAGTAGAGAGTTGGTTTCTTGCGCTCTCCACTTCACACAGCCAGGTACTCCCAGTTCATCTGGAATTACTCTGAGCCAAGCGTCTAGTCTTTTTTTTTTAAGATATCTCCCGCTACACCACTCGTGTTCCTTAGTTCCTTGGGCAGCTGGTTGAACAGTCTTGGTCCTCTCACAGCAAAACTATTTTCCTTCTAGCCTTTAATTTGGGAACATGACACATTCTTCCTTTCCTACTTTTCACTGATGCTTGAGTGGTTATAGGGCTCAAAGTAAGATTAAAGACTAGTTCTTCCATTATTTTCCAAGTGTAAATAATGGTGTACCTCTCTCTTTTTCTTTCCAGAAAATGTAAATTTAATTCACGTAACCTTTGTAATCTTTCTCAGTAATTTAGTTCTTTGCATCCATTCATCTTGGTTGTGAAACTTCTCTGAATCCTTCTAGTTGACTTATGTCTTCTTCTTTTTTATATGGGAGATGTTAAGACTGGGCAATACTCCAACTTGGGTATGAGCAGTGTTTTCAACAGAAGAATCATTATATTTTGTCCCTTCTTTCAAAGGTTCTCAGTATCTGTCCAGTTATTCTTTTTGCTTTGTTTACTGCTATCTTATTTTGTGTTTCAAATTTCGTGTCATCAGTAATTACAACTCCTAAATCTTTTGCTTTAGAGGTTCTCTGAATTTCCTGTCCATCTAAGGAATTGTATTCCGTGGGTTTTAGGTCCTTCCTTCTTCCGTACCTTCATAGCTGAAACTTCTCAGTGTTAAATTTCATGTTACTGTGTTGTCACTGGTAACTTCCTCATCTGTATCAGTTAGCATGATTATGAAGAGTAATGGAGCTAATACTGCTTCTTGTGGTACTGAGCTAAGGATCTCTGACTCTGATGAAGATATTCCTTGAACTGTAACGACTTGCTGCCGCTCACTAAGAAAATTATATACCAATTTTCCTACTTTTCCTGTTATTCCCATATATTTCAGTTTATGTACTGATTCTGTGGTCACACTTGTCGAACGCCTTGGCAAAGTCTGTGTATATCACATCATAGTTTTCATTGTTATTGAGAGCACCAATGATGTTATAGCTGTGATAGGCATGATCCTCCTGACCGGAATCCATGTTGGTTATCATTTATTTTTTTCCCAATTTCCAAAAAGTCATAGATTTTTTCTCTAACTATTCTTTCAAATATTTTGATGAGATGAGATATAAACGACACTGGTCTATAGTTTTTAGCTTCGGATCTATCTCCTTTATATAATGGAACTATGTTCGCTCTCTTCAGGATGCTTGATATTTTTCCCGTGTCTAGTGATCGTCTCCATATCCAATATAGGGGATTAACCTTTATCGCTTGTATAGCGTCCCTATATTCGGATCTATCTCCTTTATATAATGGAACTATGTTCGCTCTCTTCAGGATGCTTGATATTTTTCCCGTGTCTAGTGATCGTCTCCATATCCAATATAGGGGATTAACCTTTATCGCTTGTATAGCGTCAGCTTCTTTCTCTGTATGATTCTCACTTGACCCTGTATGACGCAGTCTATACTTTAGTTTATCATTTAATATTTTTCTGATGTTGTCTTTGCATAATTTTAAAATCACTCTTGTGGAACATTGACCTCTTCTGTCTCTCGAACGTGCTTCACTTCCCTTTGTTGTTTTTTTGGGACATGTCTTTCCACAATTTCTAGCGTCTTCCTTTCTAGGGTTATTAGCATCTCTTCCGTTATCTTGTCCTTAAAGATGGTTCTCCAGTCTTTTGCTTCAATGCTGGATTTATAGCCTTGGAGTGAAAATTAAAAATTTCAAATTTGCTTCTTTCTATAGTGCGTGTTCTTTCCTTCCCTCTTACTTTCATATTGGTTGTTATTTCAGTAATGTTGTGATCTGATATTATAGTTGGGGATATTTCTGTGTTATCAATTACGTTGCTGTTGTTTGTGAATACCAAATCTAGGCAGTTGTTTTTGATGTGTCAATATAGCTTTCCAAAACTCGCCTGCTTCTTCTATTTTCTTGTGTTGTGCAGTAGCTTCTCGGGAGTAATTAATGCAGGCAGGGAGTAGAAAGCCCAAACCCATGGCTTGTGTATTATGAGACTAGAAGCGACATTCTAGATTTTGTATTGTACTGTCCAAGAAAGGTAAGAAAACAGGGATTTTATAGTAAACCTCAAGGTTCTCTGCTGATAAATTGGAGCGATGTTGTTGCCTCCCAGACCGTCTGGGAATGACACTGGTGTCACACCACTTGGAGACACGTTCTATGATATCAAAGAACACTTCCACATCATTTTCCCTGCATGTCTGCACTACGTGAAGAACTGACTGAACGGGCTTGACGGCACCAAGCATGTCTTGGAAATGCATCAAATATCAATATGCATCAAATAATAGTTGACTAATGCTATGTATGACTATATATGACTAATATATGACTATATATGACCAGCAGCATAAATGGAAGGTATTAATATTTGAAACTTATTAAATTACATAGACATATGTTTACTTGGTTCGTCAGTTGCAGTTTTGCAGCAAGAGGTCGGAGCTTCGATGTCACGACAGGGGCTGAGTGCAACGCTATGATGAACATAGGATCTTCTAATTGTTAAATGTTATAGTTTGGCAGTGAACCTTGGTTGTACTTACCGCAGATTTTCCCCCCTGGACTTTCCAAAGGGGGGGTGACCGCCTCCGTCGCCCCCCCCCCCTTGGCTACGTCCCTGTCTCAGTATATATTACAATTCGTACCATGTTTAATTTTTCAGCTTTTGCTGCTACTAATTCATTCTACGTAGTTGTTTGAAGTACTTAGAGTCATTTCTGCTATATGTTTTTCTTGTGCATAAATAGCACATCTTCCTTTTCGTCTTACTGTTTTGTGGTCTCGAAGTATGTTATAGTTGCCAATTTGTATTTCTTTTTTGTCGATACAAAACTTCGATGAGTTTCCGTGAGGTCTGCAAAGTCTGCTCTTGTTTCTTGCACGAGTCCTTTCAGGTATATGACTCTGTACAGGAAATGGTTTGGTTTTAGGCCCTGTAAGTTGACTAGGGTTATTTTTATTTTTTCATTTCCGATTTCGTTTTATATATATATATATATATATATATATATATATATATATATATATATATATATATATATATATATATATATATATATATATATATGAAGACTGAGGGAAGTTTCCAGGAATATGTACAAACATTAAAAATCATCTTAACCAAAAAGTTTCCAAAATGACAAATGTGATGCCTTCATGTTGTCCAAATATAAGGTACTCGTATTAATCTTATTTTGAAGACTCTCTCTCAAAGTGCTTGTACATTAACAGCTGTTTTATATACTAAAGCAGCTATTATCCACTTGTTAACTTTAAATCCATAATACAAAATTTTAGGTACTCAACTGTTTAAGGTTGAACAGTGTTTCTCTGGCTTTCAATAATACACTGCTTTTGAAGTGAAATCCATGGAGTGTGGGAGCAGCATTGACTGTCTTTCGGTGGCAACCTCTTGTGACCACAGAAAGTTTTGAAATTTTTTCCAGGGTTCTGAAGGACCTGAGGGTCGCATTGGTCTACCGGGTGGTCCAGGTTTACAGGGCCCTCCAGGACCGATGGGAGATAAAGGTTCTACAGGAATTATGGGATTCCCTGGAAAAGACGGAGAACCAGGACAACCAGGAATTCCAGGAGGGATTGGCATGAAAGGTAACTATTTTCAAGCTATTTTAGCTTTGGTCTTATCCATCCAGTTTAGTTTAGTTAAACAACATAAAATTGTTTCAATTAACTGAATTGTAGTCAATGGGAAAGAAAATAGATTTAGTGAAGATATTGCTTTAGGCCCACTTATAGGAATTAGTTTTTGTATTATGATATTAGAAATGTTCAGTGTATGCAGAGGTGGGTAAAGTACTTTCATTTGTTACTTAAGTTAAAGTACAAGTAATCTTTAAAAAATGTACTCAAATTAAAGTAAAAGTACATACACGTTATCAAAAGTACTTAAATTGAAGTACAAAAGTGAGTGTTTTATAATGTACTTAAGTACTGAAAAGTAAGAAGTACTTTTTAAAAAATGAAATAAAATACACTACAAATATATAATAATATAAAAAACATCATTATGGCAAACAGACCTCATTAGGATACAGAATTAGGATTTATTATAAGTAGGAATTATTATATTAAGAACTATAATTTATTATCTAATAATTTATTATAATAAGTATGCATTATGTACAAAATTTCGGAGCTATTGAAGAATAGGGATCCCAGCCTTCTTTAGTTAGGCTTATAAGGCTAACTAACGAAAATATCACGACCTAACCTAACCAATCGTTAGGTTAACTGTACGCCCTTGACGATTGGTTAGGTTAGGTCATGATATTTTCGTTAGTTAGCCTTATAAAGCTAACTAAAGAAGGCTAGGGTCCCTATTCTTCAATAGCTCCAAAATTTCTTATTGAGTTTCAACAACAGCTGATTTTCAAAGTTTTTGCAATCTATCCTGGCTCTTTTTGGACTAAAAATTAGTCCAGCAACACTGAACAGTCATTCACAGGCTGCAGATGCAGGAAGTGGCGTATTTAGTTGTCCCAGATACGGCCAAGGATGGCGATCACTCTTTTCTGAGTAGGAAAAAGAGCCGACAACCTCCGACATACTCGACATCCGATTATTTATAGGCTATAGCTAACAACTCAAGTACAGCGGGCTGTCTACGGTTGGCCAGACTGGCAGTCGACGGCCCGTTGCGTGGCACGGTCAGAGTGCCGATCGGCTTCCGGGGCCGGACCTATACCAGCGTGCTATTTTTTCATTTACGGGAGCAATTGCGTGCCGGACGTGCTCCCCCGTCTACTCTTACTCTCCGGCGACATTAAGACTAATCCAGGCCCCACTACAACTTACACATGTCACCATATATAAAACATAGACACAATAGGACCATGAGACACATACAGAAGCATAATACTGACATATTACAGTACAACGTAGATGGCCTCACAAACAAAAATCATGCAGCTTAGGGAATTCGTACACAAACAAAACATTCACGTAGCACTTATACAAGAAACAAAACTAAAACGCACACACAAAACACCCACCATCCCTGACTTCACGGCGATCCGTCAAGATCGTACTGGGGGTCACGGGGGTGGACTCATCACTTACATACGCAAAAGCATTAACTACACTGATGCCATCCAAAACATTACAAACACAATCCAAACAGATAACACGATAGAAATACAGGCAGTTAACATTAAAACACTCAAAACACAACACCACAATCATCAACATTTACATCCCACCAGACAGTTCACCTCAGGTGCCAGCCAATTACAATCCACAGTTACACAATCTGGCCTCTCTCACTAATGTCATCTTAGGAGGAGACTTCAACGCTAAAGACACTAGTTGGTACCTGCACAACCAAAACAACACCAGAGGCGCCAACATAGCCACACAACTAAACAGCCTCTTCATTCTTAACAACACAGAACATACACACATACCACATCAAACAGGATACTCAAACTCCTCCCCAGACATAACGTTCTGTTTCCCCTCACGAGCAACACATACACACTAGAGAACAGAAAAACAACTGTCATCAGACGACCTGCCCATCATCATTACAACACGTTCTACACTCTGCCCCAACAGCCTTAGGCACACTTACAGAAATTACAAGAAAGCTGATTAGGAACAGTTCAAAATACAGACTGAGGAACAATTCACCACATTAAACAGCACACCTATCATAAACATCAATACATCACTCAAGACATTCAATAAGATCATCAATAATGCAAACAAATACATACCCAAGGGCAACATTAGGAAATACAACCCAAATTACACGAGAAATAGTCCACCTCATAAGATAACGTAACAACCTCAAACATAACACACAAACACCACACACAGAAGTCATAAAACAGTAGATACAACAGCTCAACACAGAAATAAACAACAAACTTAAAGAAAAACAAACAGAAACATTTAGGGAATTCATAACAACACTAAACCACTCCACAGATACATCCAGGCTATACAAGGCTATAAACAGCCTTATCCACTCTAACAGCGGCATTCACACCTCACACGCGGCTATCTGTCGCAGCCAAAATAATATTCCAACATATACACGACAAGCTGACATTCTAGTTAATCACTACGCAAAGAAAAGTCACATAAACAGAGACAACAACCAGAAACACGCAGACAGACATACAGCGAGACACAAGAAAACCTACAGACTCGACATGACCATTACACCCTTCAATACAGAACAGACCACCAAGATCATCATAAACATTAAGAATTCGAAGTCTACTGGACCAGACAACATATCTAACATACACCTTAAACACTTGGGCCCACAGGGAATACTAACTCTCACAAACATCAGCACATATTCATACCAACACTGTATTATTCCTAACATATGGAAACAAGGTAAAATTATTACACTACTCAAACCAAACAAAAATCCAACAGAACCAGCTTCCTATAGACCCATTACTTTATTATGCACACCTTCCAAAGTAACAGAAAAACTAATCTTACAAATCACCAACCCACACATACCACTATCGCGTACTCAACATGGATTCAGACCTCACCACTCAACTACGACATTACTCACGAACCTCACGCAGCACATCATGGATAGCATCAACTCCAGACGACCAGCTCAACGTACACTATTAGCAACAATAGACATTAGTAAAGCATTTGATGCTATTCCACGCTTCCCTCTCATAAACAAAATACTCAACACAAACATGCATAATAACACCAAAAGGTGGCTGAGCAACTATCTTTCAGGAAGATACTCACATGTCACATTTAATGGCAAGTCATCCAAAAACAAGCTTTTTCCGAACGGGGTCCCTCAAGGCTCTGTTCTCTCACCAACACTCTTCAACTTATACATGCATGACATTCCAACACCCATAGATAACAAGCTTACCTTATCATCATATGCAGATGACATCACTCTAACATCCACCCACAACAACATCGACACCACTACAAATAACTTACAAACATACATAAACAGTATACAAGACTGGCTCACATACAATAGACTCAAAGTAGGCCCACAAAATCAACCATCCCCTTGCTAACAAGCAACACAAAAGAACACCGGATAACTCCACAGCTTACACTAAAGAACACTAACATTCCACACACTCACAGGACCAAAATACTTGGGGTCACATACAACACATCATTATCTTTTGCAAACCATATTCAGGATCATTAAAACATGTACGTCAAGACTTAACACGCTTAGGGTACTAACAGGCACAAACTTTGGACACTAGCAGGAAACAACATCACTCATATACAAACAATATATTCGCTCAGTTATGGACTATGCTAGCCCATGCTGGGCACCCATTATCTCAAACACACACATAACACCTTACAGACAATATAAAACAGTGCACTTCGTATCATTACAGGAAGTACTCAAACAACACCAATAGAACACCTGCACACAGGAACAAAAATACTGAAAATTAGGGAACATTTAGACATGAGGGGAACACAATTCATGGCAGCAGCGACAACTACCCCACAACACCCTTGCCACTACATGTACAATCATGCGCCAACACCTCGCACCATTAAGGTAACACCAGAGAGACATTATAACCAAACACTCCATTCCATACCACGCCCCACAGACATCACAAAGTACAGAAAACACATACACACATACCTAACCCACAAAGCACTGACACAACTCGGTCCGAATGCGGTCCTAGGTGCGAAGCCGCCTCCTATTGACAGGTCAGAGACCAGCCTGAGCAGATCGGATCGAGTTAACTTAGCACGATTCCGATGTGGACATCACTCCAACTTACGGACATTAAACACAGACTAGACAACTCCACAGACGACACCTGCCACCTGTGCTAGGACACACCACAAACAATTGAACACATTATGACAGACTGTACCGCTCTAGCACAACAACGAACACAACACAACATCACTAGTGCGCTGAACCTCTGGTCCACTCCGGAGAGGGCGATCAGTTACCTGCGTGCCGCCGGCTTGCTCGATCAGGGTGGGTTGATCGGCTAACCAACATCAAACAATAACAACTCAAGTACGCTGACTTCCAATTTCTAAGTCTACAGTACGAGCGGAGATGGAGAGGAGCGCGCATGGGTGAAACAAGTGACGTCATCAGCTATCGAAAAAGCCGATTGGCTACCTTAAAATACTGTACTGAATGACTCTTCTGATTGGTTAATGAAACCCAAATGTTTTGGTAAATAAAATCTGGAATAATCTGGTTTCAGTGTCTTCCCCTTCTCAATACCTGATATTGAGAGGTGGCAGATTGAAAGCGGGTTTTTCCAGAATTTGTTTACCAATTTTGAATGAAATTGTCAAGCATACAGCTGTTTTGTTACTTCGTACTTTTCAGATTTTCGCAACATTATACTTAAGTTAAAGTAAAAAAAATTTCCCCAAGATTGTACTTAAGTTAGAGTAAAAGTATTAAAAAAAATGTACTTTCTAGAAAGTATATTCTCGAAAGAGCTACTTAAGTATAGGTACTTAAGTATATCTACTTCACTACTACCTACCTCTGAGTGTATGATATATTTTTATAGTAGACAGAAACAATGCCTACAATAATTCTAATTAAGGAATAAATTATCAAATCTTTAGGTACTAAGGGGGATGAAGGTGAAACAGGAATTGGGTACCCTGGACAATCTGGTTTCCCTGGAGGAAAAGGAGAGAAAGGTCTCCCTGGATTAGATGGCAAAGACGGGACCAGAGGAGAGTCAGGTAAAGAACATTTCATCTTACTATATTATTATGGCTTACCTAATAACTCGCTTCCCATTCTTCATGGAGTGAGTTCGACGCTTTAGTTTGGGATTGAGAACAATCTAATCAATAACATACGAGTATACAAGGATAGATAGGGGTCACCACCGGATTAAGGTACCACCTCATCCTTATGGATCCAGTGTTACCTCTCATCACAATGCTGGTGTTTTCTTATGAAAATTATAACGTACAGAGATTATTTCAACTTGAGCATGATTAGATAACTACTTTCAAACAGCGAACGTGCATTACAATAAATCATTTTAACTTTCAGGACGTTCTGGTCGCGATGGCGTAAAAGGAGCTATGGGAGATCCTGGGTTATCTGGACTCAATGGAGCGAGAGGAGACAAGGGACAGCAAGGCCCTCCGGGTCCTATTGGAGCAACTGGATTAACAGGTCTTCCTGGACTTGATGGACAGAAAGGTAAGCTTTAAATAGGACAATATTCTGTTACTGTTAAACAGTATGTATTGTGTTAGGTAATCGCTTCCATGATCTTATATTCACTATTATTTAACAGTTTTCTGAAGAACAGTTACTTAATGTAACTGTACTGTACTGTGTACCTCTCACCTACAGTATACGGCAGTCTTGGTTCAGACAACTGCTGGTTTACAATGCCTTATTTTTGTAATGTGGCAAAGATTGTATTTGCATATTAAGTTAAGTGTTATGATAAAATTGTATTTGTATGTTAGGTTAAGTGTCTATGCTGGCCTTATTTTTGTAATTGTATGTTAGGTTAAATGGCTATGGATTGTGAATGATCCGCAATAAAGATGTTTTGTTTTGTTTATCTTGATTTTTGTATAAAGAGTAAATGTTCATTTATAGATTTTACAGATCTTAACTCTGGAAGCATTGGCGTTATTCATAGTGTTCCACTGACCAACATAGTCACTGCTCCAGACAACTATCTCTTAACCTTCTGTGGACCACTTGTATAATGTTTGTACATGTTGAGTCTGAAATAAAGTGTTTGTTGTTGTTGTTGTATAGTGATTTTTATTAAGAAACATTAATAACGCCATTATTTCAATAAAACTTTGAACAAAAATACTTCTGTTACTATTACAAAACAAACAATCTTTGTTTTAGATTCAGCAGGTACAAACATTATACGAGTGGTCCATATAAAGTTAAGTAATAGTTGTCTGGAGCAGTGACTATATAGGCTAATGAAACACTAAAGATAATGATCATACAGTTGCCTACGCCAATACTTCCAGATTCAAGATTTATAAAATATATCAGTTACCAGTCCACTAACCATGGTTTCTACTGTCTTATTAAATGACTCACCAAGCTTAGTGATAAATCTGTATATAAAATTGCATATCACACTTGCACAGTTCGGTACATTAGTAACTACAAACAACTTACTAGCACTAGAAGGGACACCATTTATAAACTTAGGAGTTTTTAATAGACACCCTTTTTATATCGTCATAAACCACATACAACTTCCTTATATTCTTCATCCTATAGCTCCACCACGTGTGAGCTGCATACATTGAGGTACAAAAAAAGTTTTGAACAAAGTCACTTTAACATCTGCTGTACACACGAAATTCTAATCAAACTATTTCCCTGAGCATATAATTGTCTACACTAATTCATAATGTCACAGTCATCTGATAGGTCATCAGTTAGTATGTGACCCAGATACTTTGCGTCACTTCAGACAGCACCATATCATTCAACTGAAACTCAAGAAATTTTGTATGCTTGCAGTCCTTGATCCTCATAATCATAATATAACTTTTACTATGGCTATGTTTTGTCATGATCTTTCACGTACCTTTCACAAACTCTCAAAAATGCGCTAAGTTCTTTTACAGATGGAGATGATTAACAGCTTTTATACCAAAATAGCAGCCTACTTTACGAGTGTTCAATACATCAGATAGACTATCCAGATATACTAGGGGCACAATATATTTTGCCCCACCCTTTTTTCTTAGCTAAATAATAGGCCATGGGGATGAAGTGTTTTTTTGGGCCGTAAGTTTGAACTTTCTGCGCTTCACATAACCGGATTTTTCCAGTTTCAACCTCCCCTCCTTGTATAAGACCACTTTTAAACGCCCTTCTATAAAACCGATGGTTAACGCAGTTTCGAAAATGGCGTCTGACCGTGATGTGCGTCGTAAACAGAGAGTTGTTATCGAGTTCTTAACCGCAGAGAAGGAAACAGTTGGAAATATTCACAAACGTCTACAAAACGTTTA
The DNA here is from genome assembly GCA_023014485.1 of Bathynomus jamesi. Classification (NCBI taxonomy): domain Eukaryota; kingdom Metazoa; phylum Arthropoda; class Malacostraca; order Isopoda; family Cirolanidae; genus Bathynomus; species Bathynomus jamesi. Next base: position 547,043 of record JAJOZX010000054.1, on the reverse strand, counting down.
CGGAGATGCTGTTGTTGAGCGAAGCACAGTTGGACGTTGGTCTAAACGTGTGAGATCATCGGAGAGAGGGAGAGCCAGCTTCGATGATGAGCCACACAGCGGTCTCCCGGCATCGGCTGTGACATCTCACACTGTGCAACGTGCGAACAGCGTCATTCGATCAAATCGGCGCGTCACATACAAGGAGCTATCACTGGAGCTAGGAATTAGTGAAGGAAGTGTGAATACGATAATTCAGCAACTGGGATACTCAAAAGTGTGTTCACGGTTTGTTCCTCGCTAACTGACTGAAGATCACAAAGTCCAAAGAAAAGAAATTGCTTCTGAGTTGTTGGTTCGATACGAGACAGAAGGGGATGACTTCCTTTCACGAATTGTGACTGGGGATGAGACTTGGGTACACCACTTTGAACTGAAACAAAACGCCAATCCATGGAGTGGCATCACGCAGACTCCCCACGCAAGAAAAAGTTCAAAATGGCTCCCTCTGCAGAAAAGGTTGTGGCCACCATCTTCTGGGACATGAAAGGGGTGATTGTGGTGAACATTATGAAGAAAGGACAAACAATCAACTCAGAGGCATATATTGCTATCCTACAGAGACTCCAGAGACGTATAAAGAGAGTTCAACCGGAGAGAAAACTGGAAGACGTCCTTATTTTGCACGATAACGCAAGACTACACAACAGTTTGCAAACAAGAGAAGCCATCACAAAAATGCGCTTCACTGTGTTACCCAACCCTCCATACAGCCCGGATGTGATGTGGCACCTTAAGACTTCCATTTGTTTGGGCCAATGAAGGATGCTATTCGTGGAAGAAAGTTTCAGAGTGACGATGAATTTGTTGAGGAGGCTAAGAGGTGGCTCCAGTGGAACCCAGCAGACTTTTACCAGCAAGGAATAAATGCCCTTGTTTCGAGGTGGAGGAAAGCGGTAGAAAAGGATGGAGACTATGTGGAAAAATAAAAACTTGTGAAAAAGGTATGTAACTACTTGTGTATAAAATTTCTGGAAATTACAAAGAAACTTAGAAAGAAAAGAAAAGGTTGGGTAAAATATATTGAGTGGCCGTCTTACATTGAAAAGATAGAAGAGATAATATCCCTCCCCATCGGACACCGTTGGTAACAGAAAATGGCTCTGAATTAACCCAACCCTATCTTATAACCATTGCTTGGTGATTATACCAGAATATTAATATATGAACTCAGTAAGCGTTATCGTGCAAAAGAAGGACGTCTTCCAGTTTTCTCTCCGATCGAACTCGCTTTGTACGTCTCTGGAGTCTCTGTAGGGTAGCAATATATGCCTCTGAGTTGATTGTTTGTCCTTTCTTCATAATGTCCACCACAATCACCCCTTTCATGTCCCAGAAGATGGTGGCCATAACCTTTTCTGCAGAGGGAGCCATTTTGAACTTTTTCTTGCGTGGGGAGTCTGCGTGATGCCACTCCATGAATTGGCGTTTTGTTTCAGGTTCAAAGTGGTGTACCCAAGTCTCATCCCCAGTCACAATTCGTGAAAGGAAGTCATCCCCTTCTGTCTCGTATCGAACCAACGACTCAGAAACAATTTCTTTTCTTTGGACTTTGTGATCTTCAATCAGTTGGCGAGGAACAAACTGTGAACACACTTTTGAGTATCCCAGTTGCTGAATTATCGTATTCACACTTCCTTCACTAATCCCTAGCTCCAGTGATAGCTCCTTGTATGTGACGCGCCGATTTGATCGAATGATGCTGTTAGCACGTTGCACAGTGTGAGATGTCACAGTCGATGCCGGGCGACCGCTGTGTGGCTCATCATCGAGGCTGGCTCTCCCTCCCACCGATGATCTCACACGTTTAGACCAGCGTCCAACTGTGCTTCGATCAACAACAGCATCTCTGTAAACGTTTTGTAGACGTTTGTGAATATTTCCAACTGTTTCCTTCTCTGCGGTTAAGAACTCGATAACAGCTCTTTGTTTACGACGCATATCACTGTCAGACGACTTTTTCGAAACTGTGTTAACCATCGGTTTTATAGAAGGGCGTTTAAAAGTTTTTTTTTTACAAGGAGGGGAGGTTGAAACTGGAAAAATCCGGTTATGTGAAGAGCAGAAAGTTCAAATTTACGACCCAAAATATATTTCAGCCCCATGGCCTATTATTTAGCTAAGAAAAAAGGATGAGGTAAAATATATTGAGTGCCCCTAGTACTTTTTTCGCAAACCTTGCTCGCTGTACACACTGTGCACAGTACAAGTTTACGAACAACATATATCTAATGCCAATATGATAAAATCTTGTTTATTCGTTAAATCACAATCAATTTGAAACAAATGAACAATCTTGGCAAGTAACATTTGTCAGGGAAAATACTTTTATCAGGATCATATGCTCGCTAAGTCGACGAAAAATGTCGAAAGTAACTTCTGAAGTAACTAGTAACTAGTTACTTTTTTGAGACAGTAACTAACAACTGTAACTCGTTAATTTTTGAGATAGTAATTCGTTACTTATTTAACGCAGTAACTAGTAACTGTAATTAGTTAAAAAAGTAACTGTCACAACATTTTGTGTGTGTGTGTATATATATATATATATATAGATGTGTGTGTGTGTGTGTATGTGTGTGTGTATGTGCGTGTGTGTGTGTGTGTGTGTGTATGTGCGTGTGTGTGTGTCAGTACCATGCTTATTTTTTAAACCACATTGGTTGCCACTAATGTACAGATAACATTAAGTATATTAATTTGTATGTATTCAAACACTTTAGACGTAATACTGGTCAAAGCAATTGGCCTATAATTATCGTTATATTAACCTTACTTTTCTTTTCTTTAATTACTGGCACTAAAGCACCTGATAACATTGAATCTGGCAAAACACCGTGTATCATTAAACCTGTAAAATACACTACAACGGCACTATTCTATCGCAACTATATTTCAGATACTCAGTAACAATACCATCATTATTACATGATTTATTACCTAAAACAAAATTTTGTATCTTCAGGCGAACGTGGCCTTCCCGGACCGGTTGGCCCCAGTGGTTTGACAGGACTCCCTGGAAGGAAAGGAGAACGAGGTTTACCAGGATTATCAGGCGTTAAAGGTTTTCCAGGCACACCGGGTCAACCTGGTAAGTTACTTTTTCTTACTGTATATGCGGTAATGTATAGGATTTTCCTTACTTTCTAAACCTTAAATTGCAGTTACCAACTAAACATTCCATTGCATTATATTAGTTTCTCTTTTTTCTTTTCTTTTCAGGACTGTCTGGGCTTCCTGGTACAGATGGCATCCCTGGAGAAAAGGGAGAGAAGGGAGGAATGGGCATTCCAGGTTTTAGGGGGCTAAAAGGTAGTAAAGGAGACTCCGGACCCATGGGACCACGGGGCGGCAAAGGAGACTCTGGAATTGCTGGACTTCCTGGCAGGCCTGGAATTCCAGGATCAGAAGGCATAAAAGGGATCAACGGAGAGAGGGGAATTACAGTGAGAACTTTCAATTTCGTTTTTTTTTTTTTAATAAAGAAACAATTACAAACTAGATAAAATAGTAAAAAGTGTTATTATTATTATTATTATTATTATTATTATTATTATTAATTTATATATTTATTTTAACAAAAACAAAATTCTACGAATTCTTTTGTATTCAGTCTTTATTTTATAACCTTTTGTACTTTTTTCAAATGTAGTGGAAAATAACAATTCTTAAAAAGTTGTTGAAGAAAAGCAAATATTTTTTATGCAGGAACAGGGGCCAAAGGCGAATGCCCATAAAAATGCCCCCTCCCTCACAGAGGAAGAAGAGAGCCAAAATCAAGGTCCAACGTTTTTGAGATGCCTGGACACTCTACGTTTGAAAAAGTAGAGGTCATAGACGGGGGGGGGGGGGGAAGAAGGATTGGGGAAGACTGTTCCACACTTGACCAGATGAGTAGATGAAAGATTGAAAATACCGATTAACCTTTACGTTAGAGAGTTGGACAGAAAGGGAATGAGAATGTGTCGAAAGTCTGGTACTGCTTGCTCTCCTTAAAGGAGGAGGCATGTAGTTAAAGAGTTCAGAAGAGCAGTGTCCATTATAATAGTGATAGTAAAGAGAGAGTGAGGCAACAGTGCGGCGAAGAGAGCGGGATCAGTCAGTAAGAGGCTGGAAATTGGTGAGACAAAAAGCCTTTGATTCGACCCGGTCAAGTAGAGCTGTGTGGGTTGAGCCAACCCACACATGAAAAGCATATTCCATACAGAGACAGCAACTGAGACAGCAACAGCAACAGAGACAGCAACTGAATGGCGGTGAAGAAACTGAGGAGCTGGTACAGCACACCAAACCTCTTAGAAGCTGTTTTAGAAAGAGAGTGTATGTGATCTTTCCCGGAAAGATCACGAGAAAAGGAAACGCTAAGAATGTTAAGAGGAAGGATTGAGTTGTGTATTGTCGAAGGTAAAGGAATAGTCGTGTGAAAGATTGTGACGAGTAGACAGATGGAGGAACTGAGTTTTTGAGGCATTGAAAACCACAAAGTTTTCTTTGCCCCAATCAGATACAGCAAAAAGACTAGAGTTTAGGTGCATCATAGCCGTCCCACTTGAAGCAAGGAGTGACTGTTGAGAGGGTCGCTTTGTGAAGCAGGTGGAGAAGGGAAGAGTGGAATCATCGGCATAGGAAGTGCGACTTAATAGATCATTGATGAATAAAAGGAAGAGAGTGAGTGACAGGACAGAGCCCACTATTAATAGTTTTAAGAGGAGAACAGTGGCCATCTACAACAACTGCAGCTATAGATCGGTCAGAAAGGAAATCAGAGATGAAAACACAGATAGAAGGATAGAAACCGAAGGAGGGCAGTTTGGAAACTAAGAATTTGTACCAGACTCTATCAAAAGGTTTTAATATGTCTAGTGATGCAAAGGTTTCACCGAAATCCAGAAAGGAGGATGACCAAGAGTCAGAGAGATATGCAAGAAGATCGGCAGTAGAGCGTCCCTTGTGGAACCCATACTGACGATCTGAAAGAAGATTATTTATGATTAGAGCGATGTTTAAGAATCTTCCCACTAAAAAACTTTAGAAAAGCAACAAATCAAAGCAATTGGACGATAGTTGGAGGGTTGAGAGCTGTCACCCTTCTTTGGGCCAGGCTGCATGAAAGTGGACTTCAGGCAGGAAGGAAAAGTACCAGATGAAAGAGAAAGACGAAAGAGTTTGCCTAGGTAGAGTGTCCCGTTGTTCTTGAGAACAACAAGAGGGACACCATCGGGACGGTACGCCTTCCTAGAGTTGAGCCCAAATAGGGCAGAATAAACATCTTTGGAAGAGATTCTAATTTCAGACATAATTAAGTCAGAGGGAGGAGGAGATGGAGGAACAGCACCGGAATCATCCAGGGTTAAGTTGGAGGCGAAAGTTTGAGCGAAGAGTTCAGCTTTATCAGAAGAGACGGCAATTAAGCCGTCAGAATGTAAAAGAGGAGGGAAAAAAGAAGTAAAGTTGTTGGAGAGGTTCTTGTCTAGATGCCAGAAAGTGCGAGAAGAATTAGAATTGGATTAGGTTTTCACAGTTTTGTCTCATGAAGGAATTTTTGGCGAGTCGAAGAACAGATTTTGCACGATTCCGGGCAGGAGTTGGATGGTGACGGTACTTTCTGAAAGCCTCCTTTCTGTTGAGGATAGCATTAAAACAAACGAAGTTAAACCAAGGTTTTTTTTTGCACTAGTAGTAGGAATAGAATATGGAATGTACACCCCCATGCCTGAGAGAATCACCTCCGTGATGCATTCAGCTCACTCGGAGGGACCCCAGCCACAGAAGCAGTAATCATGCAATGGAAAATCAGAGAAGTACTGCCTAAGGGCCTCTCAATCAACTGCGCAAATTGCCAAAAGCGTCTCCTCTTGGGAGGATCCAAAGGCCAAATTGGTGCGATAGGACAGGAAACAGATATAAGATTGTGGTCGGAGCAGCCCAACGGAGAAAAAGGTTTGACAGGATAAGAAGAAGGATGAGTGGTGAGAAATAAATTCAGAATGTTGGGCCTCTCTCCAAGGCGCTCGGGGATACGAGTAGAGTATTGTACAATCTGTTCTAGGTCATTCAGAATAGAAAAGTTGTAAGCTAGTTCACCAGGAATGTTAGTGAAATAGAAAGAAGGCCAAAGGTGGTGGTGAACATTGAAATCTTGTAAAATAGAGATTTCAGTGAAAGGAGAGGGAGATAGAATATATTCCACTTTGGAAGTGAAAATGCTCAGAAAGAGTAATACCTTAATGTTTTACGGTTGTAATTCTTTAATATATAATTTTTTTATATACCCAAACGCCTCTCCCACTGCAGTGAGGTCGCGTCAGGAACAGGCAGGAAGCGCCTCAATCGCTCACATTCACTTTATCAGCTGTCATTTACCCAAACCGCTTCATACACCCTGAGGCGGCACATCGCCAGCCCGTCGCTCCCCATATACCACATCGCTCCACTTTCTTCTTTCCAGCGCGTGTCTTTCACCTTCCCAGACGTCCAGATCCCACTGACCCAAAGCTTCCTTTACTCCATCCCTCCATCTCCTCCTCGGTCTACCCCTCCCCCTTTCCCCCTCCGCCTCTGATACATAAATCCTCTTCACCATCCTTTCCTCACTTATCCCCTCCATATGCCCAAGCCATTTTAACACCTTATCTGCTCTTTCTACAAGACTCCTTCGACTCCCGCATCTCTCACGGATAACAGTGTTTCTCACATGATCAATCCGCCTCACCCAACAGATCGTTCTCAAGCATTTCATTTCCAGTACATCCGCCCTTTTCCTTTCCTTCGCATTTGCCACCCATGCCTCACATCCATACAACACTGTTGGCACTACTATACCCTCATACATACCCATCTTCGCACCCATAGAACACTGATCTCTCGTTCCAAACACTTCTTAGGGCACCTTTGCCCCTTATTCCACCCTGTGACTCACCTCTGCCTCCATTGTCCCATTCCTTGCGACATCTACCCCTAAGTACCTGAAACATGCCACTTCTTCCATTTCCTCACCATACAAACTTACACTCAGTCGCTCACGAACCTCCCTTTTTCAGCACCACATAACGTTACTCTTATTCACATTTACTCTTAGATTCCTTCTTTTACACACCCTTCTGAACTCAGTTACCAGTCTCTGTATCTTTTCTCTCGAGTCCGCCACCAGAGCCGTATCATCCGCATACAACAACTGCTTCACCCCAACTCCCCTCCCCATAACCCATAACCTCTTTCACCATCCCGTCTATAAACACATTAAACAACCATGCCGTAGACCCACTTTCACCAGAAACCACTCACCCGCTTCTCATCCCACACGCACACATGCTCTACTCTCTCGGTAAAAACTTTTCACCGTATTCAACAATGACCCATACACTCCATAAAGCTGCAACACTTGCCACAACGCCTTTCTGTCAACCCTATCATACGCTTTTTCAAGATCCATGAACGCCACATACAAATCTCTTTCTCCAAGTATTTCTCACGCAACATCTTCAGCCCAAACACCTGGTCCACACACCCTCTATTTCTTCTAAGACCCCCTTGCTCCTCCCGAATCTGTTACTCCGTGCAAGCCACCACCCTTTCAATCACCACTCTCCCATACACCTTACCTGGCACACTCAACAGACTAATTCCTCTATAATTCGAGCATACATTTTTGTACCCTGCCTTTATACAGGGGGACGATACATGCACTCCGCCAGTCCTGAGGCACCTTGCCTCTGTCCATACACGCCTAAACAGACACCCTAACCAATCAACACTACAATCACCGCCTTTTTTCAGGAGCTCTACAGCGATCCCATCCACTCCTACCGCTTTTCCACCTTTCATCCTGCCTAAGGCCTCCACCACCTCCTCCCTACGGACCAACCCATTCGCCACAACTCTCATACTCTGAACCCGCTGCTGTCTGCCCAAACATACCACATCCGCTTCCCTATTTTCCGACACGTTCAATAGTCACTCAAAATACTCACTCCACCTTGTCTTCACATCTTCTTTCTCTGTCATCACTTCCCCATCGACTCTGTTCACAGTGGTACTCATCTGCCCTCTCACTTTCCTCATATTATTCACTTCTCTCCAAAACATCTTGTTCACCCTGAAATTTTCTGACACTCTCATACCCTATCTCCAGGGGCGCATTTACAGTGTGCGGGGCCTTGGGCAAACTATTTCTCGGGATGTATTATTTTAGTGTGTTAATAAATGACAATATTTTGTAATGCACATAACAGATATTTTTTTTAACACACACAAAACACACATGCGGAAGCCATTCGGCTTATTAATGTGATATTAAAGACTATAACTTAACTATGTACACATACAGTGTATACAGCTACACTCGTAGGCTACACAGTTGTAATGCACTTAATAAACATCTACACAGTTATTGTAATGCACTTAATAAACAGCTTATACTCTTCCTAATGACCAGCACTTTCTGCTCTATTATATTATCAAATGTATACAATTTTGAACGATAGTACGAAATTTTCTAAAATTTCCGGAAATCCACTTAATAATATCCTCACACTAGAGGGGAAATTAAATCGTATCCTTAGAAAAGAGGAGTTTCAATATACAGTGTGTGTATATATATATATATATATATTTAATATATATATATATATATATATACTGTATGAGAGAGAGAGAGAGAGAGAGTGTGTGTGTGTGTATGTGTGTGTGTGTGTGTGTGTTACAATAATTGTAACAGCCGCCATCCTTTTTACTCTCATGATAGGGACCATCAGGTGTACCTGGTTCTGCTGCTGCTAAAGGAGAACGCGGGCTCAAGGGAGACGGAGGATTTCCAGGAATAAACGGAAGACCAGGTGCCAGAGGCTTGCCGGGTCCTCGGGGACCCAAAGGACGAGACGCCTTTGGAACACCTGGACCCATCGGCGAAAAAGGACTGCTAGGAGTCCCTGGACATCCTGGAATTGATGGCAGACCAGGACTGAAGGGAGATGCTGGATTACCAGGCTATACCGGAGCATTAGGAGAAAAGGTACTGTCAATTTACTGTATAAAATATTACACTGTATAAATTAAAGCCTAAAAAAAATTTACCACGTTTTATATTAATACAACTAAATTTTGAAACGACTCTCTGCGTCCAGATTTATGAAAGCTGAATTATTAGTGAATTTTTTTTTAATATATATATATACTTGGACGACGGTTGAGGATCGACTCGCAAGAACATTTAAAAACTATTCTGAACGCTTTCGTTTATAAGACCTTTTCAACGAATGGAGGTCTTGGAAAACGATTCCGAGCGCTTTCGTCTATTATATCTTCTTTGCAAGTTATTGCATTTGAAGTTTATGTAAAAATTTGAAAATTGTGTCATTTCTCAGATATATATATATATATATATATATATATATATATATATATATAGTGGCACTCATAAAGTACAGAGAAATATTTCAGTCATATTCGTCCTTAGCTTTTGTACCTTGCATAGGATAGTATGAAAAGTTTACCATTCTTTTGGAAAAATTTAACAAAGAAGCATTAGCAAAACATCAAAGAATTTGAGGAAAATAAAAAAGTTAAAATGCAAAAGTTTTTGTACATTTATTTACAAAATTATTTGACACTTTGTGAGTCTACTTTAGGCTTCAAGAATTTTAATTTTTATCAGGAGTTGGTTGTTAATCGATTAAAGACTGTTGGCAATTTTGAATTCTAGAATTTTCTCTGTGAATCTTTATAGAAGACGGATGACTGTACAAGCCATTCGTAAGCAATGGGTGGTAGTGTTAAAGAGCTAGCTACAGATCTTAAGAGATCTGTTATTGCCGCACACGAGTCTAGAAAGTGTTATAGGGTGATAGGAGAAGAACCTCGAATTCCATTTACGTCGGTTGCTGCAGTTATAAAAGAAATGGAAAGGCTTTGGAACAGTCAAAACTCTACCAAAGTGTGGACGACCTTGCAAGATTTCGGAACGTACAGCCAGATAGATTGAAAGAATGGCTGCTGCGAATCCACGAGTGACTGCGGGTGATATTTCCCAAACATTAAGATTGTCTGAGATCGATGGCCATCCCTGTACTGTACGTCGTACAGACGGAAAAGGGCAACTGTGCGTGAAAACACCAATTTTCAGACACATTTTGGCCTCAAACAGGCACAATTTTTAAAAAGGGCTAGAAAAGGGCAAGGCGTCGCGCCGGGCTGAAATGGCCTAAGCAAACACTGCATTCTAGAAGAAAGTCCTCTGGACAGACGAGACAAAATTCAATTATTCGGGAACAACGGTTAAACATCGTGGAGGTAGTTGGCTTCTTTGGGTATGCTTTATTGATTCTGGTCCAGGAAAGCTTGCTGTCATCAGTGCAATCTTGAATTCGAAGAAATATCAGGAAATTTTAGAAAATGTATTGCCTTCAGTTTGAAAGTTGCGAATGGGTCGCAACTGAGTACCGCAACAAGATAATGATTTAAATCATAAAAGTAAGAGTACCATGCAAATAGCTTCAACAAAAGAATTTCAAGCGTCTCAAGTGGCCTCGTCAAAGCCCAGATCTCAGTTTAACCAAGAGTTTATGGTTTGATTTGAAAAAAGCTGTTCGCGAGAGAAACCCTTCGAATCTGAATGAATTGCGGCAATTTTGTTTAGAAGAAGAATGAGCTAAAATTTCTACCGAGGGATGTCGAAATCTTGTAGAAAATATTCAAAACGAATCGTTGAAGCCATTTAAGCAAAAGGTGGACACACAGAGTATTAAATAATTTTGTAACTTAATGTAGGAAGACTTTTGCATTTTAACTTTTTTTATTTTCCTCAAATTCTTTAATGTTTTACAATATACATATGTTGGACTTAAACTAATTTTTATTTGTTACATTTTTCCAAACGAACGGTAACCTTTTCATAACTATCCATAAATGGTACAAAAGATAAAGACGAATATAACTGAACTATTTCTCTGTACGAATACTTATGAGCACCACTGTGTATGAAACAAGAATGCCCGACCAGGATTCGAATTCAGGAGCCCCTAAGTAGGAGTTGCGAACGCTACCCTCATTCTACGACAGGATAAAAGTTAACACAATCTGTTGCAAAACACCTCTGGACACGAAAGCGTTTTGCGTTTCCTCGGTTGTTTAAATGTAGGACAGGCTGTGTTAACTTTTTATCCTGTCTTAGTGTAGTGGCTATCGCCCTCACCTTCTATTCAAGAGGTGGGGGTGATTTTTGCATATATATATATATAATTATTATGCAGTGTTGATATGCAGTGTTGGAAGTAACGGCGTTACTTTTTTAGTAGTTGTGCGATAACTTTCGAGATGTAACGATAATGGTAACGGCACTACTTTTTAGAGCGATTTCAATCGTTACTCGCTATTCGTTACTTTCAAATTGATCATTTGACTAGTATCATTTATTAATTGTTAAATAGCTGTTAGTTCCTCCAAACGAGGAGGACTATCAGACGCCAATTTTGAAAAAATAGTGTTCCTGAAATCGAACAACACACTCCTAAAAAATCTGCAAGATTATTTTTTTTTTGGACAGGCTATTTTTTGATTTGAGTTTGTTTTGATTTTTTTATCCTATGCAGTATAATTTGGTATTATTAAGGCTTTTTTACTCTTTAGTCTTTTCTTAAAAGTAACGGTAGCGGTAGCGGTAACGGTAACGCGTTACTTTTACATAGAAGTAACTGAAGCCGACGTTACTTTTTATCAATGTAACGGTAGCGGTAACGCCGTTACTTAGAGGAAGTAACGTGCCCAACTCTGTATATATGGCAAAATTCCAGATGCCAAACGCAGTTTGTAGACGGAATTCCTAACAGCTTGGTGATATGTTGAATTGCTAGGTTAGGTTGGTTAGGGTAGGTTAGTATTTAAGGCCTACAAACTGCGTTTGGCATCTGGACGATATATATATATATATATATATATATATATATATATATATATATGGGTGCCTCAGAAGTCGCGCACCATAGGCTTTATTCAGATTTACTAGGTTTACGAGTCGAAATGGTTTATAAGTGGTTTAATTACAATATATGTTCGATAATGTTCTAATAATAAAATTAATAGTATGTAGAGTTAATCAATCAAAAAGCTATCTTAAAATAATTAAATTGAATGAAGCTACATTAGCCAATGGTGTCTCAGAAGTCGCGCACCATTGGTTAATGTAACTTCATTTAATTTAATTATTTTAAGATAGCTTTTTGATTAACTCTACATACTATTAATTTTATTATTCGAACATTATCGAACATATATTGTAATTAAACATCACTTATAAAGACTCGTAAATCTCGTAAATCTGAAAAAAGCCTATAGTGCACGACTTCTGAGACACCCTGTATATACAGTGTGTCACAGGACTTTATGCTAATGTGTCAGGAGATTATTTTGAGGTCATTTCCAGTCAAAAATGTTCTATGAACATGGGGCCGATTCCCAACGGTTACGGAGCCTATGGGTATTTGAAGTTAAAGAGTGGTTCGCGCATAATAATCTGTTTTATTGAACGAGTGCTAAGTATGTACAGCTAAATCTACTATAAATGTTTAAAATGGCCGCCTTCAGCTTGAATACACATTCTAACTCGTCACAACATTGAATGAGTACAGTAACCCTACCAACAACGTTAGGGTCGTTTTGTATCCGTTCTGCAACATCCATAATTATAATTCAACGAAGCACTCTTTAACTTCAAGTACCCATAGCTCCGTAAACGTTGAGAATCAGACCCTGTTCATAGAACATTTCTGACTGGGAATAACTTTAAAAATAGTCTCCCGAAACATTGACATAAAGTCCTGGGACACCCTGTGTGTGTGTGTGTGTGTGTGTGTGTGTGTGTGTGTGTATATATATATATATATATACGCCGGCCTTAGGATATTTCGGGCCCTGTGCAGAGTATACTGTACGGGCCCCCCATGACACAAGTCAAATTGTTTTTCATTGCTAATCATTTTATTTTAGTAGATTGTTAACAAGTACAACAAGTAAAATTTAACTATACAAGTGCACCTGTAACAGAATACCAACAGACCAACAGCCTTTACTATTATTACTACTTATTACTTTATTATTATCAAATATTTAAACTATCATAAGAGGTTTCAACCAGCGCCGGCCTTAGGATATTTAATTAGGAATAGGATAATTCAATTTAATTAGGATATTCAACAAAAGTAAATACAGAAAATAAAGTTTGTAAATATACAAAAAAGAAAATAACTTAATCAACTACAAATGAATATTTGGCAATTGTAATATAAGAATACTAAAACATAAAAGAATTAACTAGATTTAATAAAAATAAACATAAACCAATTGCAGGTATATATAAGTAACAAAAATCTTTTCATTAAAATCTATCTACTGTTTTAAATGACTGAGAAGAAAAGAAAAATCAAGCTAATACACAAATATATATTGCACAATATTACACAAATATATAATGTTACTTCTTCACAGAAAGGGAACTTTCCTTGCTTTCTGTGCTGCAAATTCTTTTATTAATTCACTGTAGTCGAGAGTTCGTCCAACTTCATGTTCAACTGATATCAGTGCCAAGCCAGTCAGCCGGTCCTGGACCATTGAAGAGCGCAAGTAGTTCTTAATAAATTTCTGTGAAATTTTCGGGCCCCCCTAAGTTGCGGGCCCTGTGCGACCGCACGGTTCGCACACCCCTAAGGCCGGCACTGTTATATATATATATATATATGCTGCAAACCCACAAAGAAAAAGAAAAACGATTCCAAGGCCTTTCGTGTATTCAGAGCTACACCTCGTCACCTGACGAGGTGTAGCTCTGAATACACGAAAGGCCTTGGAATCGTTTTCCTTTTTCCTTGTGGGTTTGCAGCATTCATTCATTCATTTCACGTGTTTAATTGTGAAATTCATCCCGTATATATATATATATATATACTTACTTACTTTTGGTGAGTTTGAACGACGGTTCAGGATCGACCTCCGGTCGACCCCTCTAATATATATAATATATATATATATATATATACACACAAGCATATCTATATATATATATATATGTGTGTGTGTGTGTGTGTGTGCGCGCGCGCACGCGCATTCTTGGTACCTGACGTATTCAAGACAGTCTTAAGATACACACAGGTCTCATTGCGACATGACCGTACGTATAAGACATTAGCTTCATTAGTCAACATATCGTTAGAACTTTCTTTATTGAAAATCATTATATGAATAATGATGGTATGGTATGGTTAGGTTAGGTTAAATTAAATTAATTACGTTATTTAACGTTGTTTAGATTAGGCTGTGTATGTGTTTTACATAAATGAATATTAACCCTTTCATGCCGTATAGTCGAAAAGGCGTAGTCCTTATGGTAAAAGGTAATAAAGGTAAAAAACGTTTTAAATTTAAACATAAATTGGGCTTGAAAAGGTTAAATAAAACTACATCTTTTCTCCCATTTGAATTCCTTTTATGTTATTTTTCCCTCAGACGTACCTATGATAATCTAGGAACTAAGTTAAGTTTTATTTCTAGGGTGACCGAGGTTTCCCTGGGGATTCGGGTGAAGACTGCGATCCCATTTCTGGACCCGCTGGACCTATGGGTCCTCCAGGTCAAAAGGGAGAATCGGGACTGAATGGATTAAACGGGCAAAAAGGAGAAACTGGATTACCTGGTAAATAATGAGATGGAGTTTCAGGACAGGACATTTGGCACCTACTATATATATATATATATATATATATATATATATATATATATACACACACACACGAGGGCCACTCAATATATTTTGCCCCACCTTTTTTCTTTCTTTCTAAGTTTCTTTGTAAGTTCCAGAAATTTTGTACACAGGTAGTTACATACCTTTTTCACAAGTTTTTATTTTTCCACATAGTCTCCATCCTTTTAAAAGTCCGCTGGGTTCCGCTGGAGCCACCTCTTAACTTCCTCAACAACCTCATTGTCATTCTGAAACTTTCTTCCACGAATAACATCCTTCATTGTCCCAAACAAATGGAAGTCTGAAGGTGCCAGATCCGGGCTGTATGGAGGGTTGGGTAACGCAGTGAAGCGCATTTTTGTGATGGCTTCTCTCGTTTGCAAACTGTTGTGTGGTCTTGCGTTATCGTGCAAAAGAAGGACGTCTTCCAGTTTTCTCTCCGGTCGAACTCGCTTTGTACGTCTCTGGAGTCTCTGTAGGATAGCAATATATACCTCTGAGTTGATTGTTTGTCCTTTCTTCATAATGTCCACCACAATCACCCCTTTCATGTCCCAGAAGCTGGTGGCCATAACCTTTTCTGCAGAGGGAGCCATTTTGAACTTTTTCTTGCGTGGGGAGTCTGCGTGATGCCACTCCATGGATTGGCGTTTTGTTTCAGGTTCAAAGTGGTGTACCCAAGTCTCATCCCCAGTCACAATTCGTGAAAGGAAGTCATCCCCTTCTGTCTCGTATTGAACCAACGACTCAGAAGCAATTTCTTTTGTTTGGGCTTTGTGATCTTCAGTCAGTTGGCGAGTAACAAACCGTGAACACACTTTTGAGTATCCCAGTTGCTGAATTATCGTATTCACACTTCCTCCACTAATTCCTAGCTCCAGTGATAGCTTCTCGTAGCTATGTGACGCGCCGATTTGATCGAATGATACTGTTAACACGTTGCACAACTGGTGTGAGATGTCATAGCTGATACTGGGTGACCGCTGCGTGGCTCATCATCGAGGCTGACTCCCCCTCTCTCCGATGATCTCACACGTTTAGACCAGCGTCCACCTGTGTTTCGATCAACAACAGCATCTCCGTAAACGTTTTGTAGACGTTTGTGAATATTTCCAACTGTTTCCTTCTCTGCGGTTAAGAACTCGATAACAGCTCTCTGTTTACGACACACATCACTGTCAGACGCCATTTTCGAAACTGCGTTAACCATTGGTTTTATAGAAGGGCGTTTAAAAGCGGTTTTATACAAGGAGGGGAGGTTGAAACTGGAAAAATCCGGTTATGTGAAGCGCAGAAAGTTTAAATTTACGGCCCAGAAGACATTTCAGCCCCATGGCCTATTATTTAGCTAAGAAAAAAGGGTGGGGCAAAATATATTGAGTGTCCCTAATGGGTATATATATATATATGCTAGAACTCAGAATGGTCCCTGAGATCTTTTATGTTACATACAGACCGTGCATGGGGTGTACCGAAAATTCCACCCATGAAAATTCCACCCACGAAAATTCCCCCCAGTAAATTCCATCCAAGGAAAATTCCACCCACAGAAAATTGCACCCACGAAAATTGCACCCACCCAAATAAAATTAGTTTAACCAATCGTCAATGCCGTACAGTATAAAGAATCCTCTTCTCTTAATATATAAAAATAAATAAATAAAAAAATTTTTTTTGTTTTTTATTTATTTTTTTAGGTTAATTGTACGCCCTTGACGATTGGTTAGGTTAAGTCGTGATAGTTTGGTTAATTTTTGCTACCCGCGACCCGCACGAAAAACCTATCAGATCATAAATGAAAGACTGAAGAGACTAGTGGAGCATTATAATAATACAGATAGTTTAGAGTTCCTCAAGAGCATTGCATACAATCTTCATTAAACGTCGAATAATTGTTTTTTAATATATCTTTTACTTATAAATCTTTTACTTTTTACTGTAATAAATTTGAAATAAATCTTTTACTTTTTACTGTAATAAATTTGAAATAAATCTTTTACTTTTTACTGTAATAAATTTGAAATAAATCTTTTACTTTTTACTGCAATAAATTTTTAATAAATTTATAAATAATAATACACATTTTAAACTTAAACTAATTTTCTTTGGGTGGGTGCAATTTTCGTGGGTGGAATTTTCTGTGGGTGGAATTTTCCTTAGGTGGAATTTACTGGGGGGGAATTTTCGTTGGTGGAATTTTCATGGGGGGAATATACATGGAACCGTGCATGGAACAAGGAACCCTTCTGGGAAAATTAAATCCACTATAGTTCGAATAAGTAATGGTAAATGACAAATACTATAGTTTTTCTTTTTGTGTACTACTTATTCGAACTACAGTATAGTGGATTTAATTTTCCCAGAAGAGTTCCTTGTTCCATGCACGGTCTGTGTGTAACATACAGTGGCATAGCGAGGGTTCGTGGCGCCCGGGGGCGAGAGTAAAGAATGGCGCCCCCTTCTCGAGGGCTGCCGTATGCAATAATGTACTTGTACATCCTCGAACAAAATTGGTTAAATCTTGTAATATCCTGATGAGAACAAATGTGTTCGAAACCGGTCGGTGTCTAGTTTTTCATCGCTATTTGTGTGCTCAAATTATACATATTTCACTCATTCTCTTTGAAGGCTACCCGCTAACAGCAGAAACGAAATAAATTTTCGGCATGAAAATTATAATAGTGGTTATTTAAATATTTGTCATTCACTATCTATGTGAATACATTACAATCTGTCCCAACCAGAATAGTTTATTTAAGGAAGTGGTTAACTGCTAGGCCGTTCGCTCAATTGATTAAAACTTGTGGCAATGCACATCATATTTCTATATTTTTGTCACGATTTTATTTAATACACTTCTTTTGATACATTTGCTATATTAGCATGTATGTATCAATTTGTTTCTATATGTACCAGTTTTTATCACTAAATCACATTTTTTTTTTTCACCAGAAATAAACACTTATTATTATTATTATTATTGTTACTACTACTACTATTATTAATACCCCTGTCTGTGGTTATGATACATGTCCAAACTTGCCTCCCGGCCGCGGCTCGTCGGCCGATTTGGCACCCCCCAAAACCCGGTGCCCAAGGCACGAATCCCCCCTTTGTCCCCCTTCGCTATACTACTTGTAACATATATATATATATATATATATATATATATATATATATATATTGTTACTTTAGGTGCATACTTTAGGTGAATTCAAGCGACGATTCAGGATCGACCTACGGTCGACCCCTCTGCAGCATTCCGCCTCATTTGCGGGATTTGGTGAAGGAGGGAATTGCTGTCTGATCTCCTGCCCTCGTAGCCAGCCACGCATGGCTGGTCAGGGACTTTGCGCAGGAATCTGTCCAGCTGGTTCTTGAAGTTATTCAGGTCGGTGTGCTGGAGATTCCTCACTTCATTTGGTAGGACATTGAAAAGCTTTGGGCCTCGTATTCTGAGGTATTTTCCATCCTCGTTTTCATGGCCCTTTGTCCCACCGCAGTTGGGACCGTACAAAATCTGCCTCTTCTCTCATCCCAGTTTGTTTCTATTTCATTTCTAAGGTTAGGGACAGAGCCCTCAAGTATTTTCCATATGTATATTATTGTGTGCCGCTCGCGCCTTCTTTCGAGAGAGTAGAGTTTCAGTGAGTGTAGTCGATACCAGTAGTCTTCACCTTCCGTTTCCTCTATCTTAGATGTAAAAGTCCTTTGTATAGTTTCACTATTCGCAATGTCTCGTTTTCTGTATGGGCTTGTGAGTACTGAGCAATACTCAATTATTGGTAGGACTAGACTCTTCCATAATTTGAGCATGATGTTTGCTTTTCTGCTGCGGAAGCTCCTCCAGATGATTCCCATTATTTTTCTAGCCGTTGCAATTTTGATGTTATAGTGCTCTCTGAATTCTGCATCCGACGACATTATTACTCCAAGATCCCTGACTTGTGGATTTGGTGTTATCTGTTTGGCTTGCAGAGTTTTGTACCCTTTTTTCTATAACTCCTTATTATTACCATATCTTAGAAGTTGGAATTTTTCTTCGTTGAACTTCATATTGTTGTCTTCTGGCCACTGGAATAATGTTTCAATGTCGTTCTGTAATCATTCTGTCACCTTCGTTCGATATTTCCTTGCATATCTTTGTATCAATATCTGCAATCATTATTATGAACAACAAGGGCGCTAATACTGTCCCTTGTGGGACAGAGCTCTCTACTTCCGAGACTTCCGATTTGACTCCATTTACCACGACTCTTTGTGTTCTTTGCGTCAAGAAATTAAATATCCATCTTCCCAGCTTTCCAGTAATTCCTGTATTCTTAAGTTTATGTGCTATAATTCCATGGTCACATTTATCGAAGGCTTTAGCAAAGTCAGTATAGATTACATCTATGTTTTGTCCTCGACACAGTGTTTCCAATATTTTCTCCTGGTGATCTAATAGCTGTGATAGACATAATCTTCCAGCCCTAAAACCATGTTGATTTGGGTTGTATAAGTTCTTTTCTTGTAGGTAGTAGGTAGTTTCGCTTCTAATTAAAGGTTCAAAGCACTTTATAAGGTGTGAGGTGAGAGCTACCGGCCGATAATTCTTGGGCATTGCTCTGTTACCACCTTTGAATAAAGGGGCAATGTTCGCGTTCTTTAATGGTAGTGGAATTTGTCCTGTGTCGAGTGATTTCCTCCATTGTAAGTATAGCGGTTTGGCAATACTCTCTTTACATTTCTTTAGAAATGTGGCACTCCATTTGTCTGGCCCTGGTGCCGAATTGTCTCGCATCTGTGATAGAGCCTTAATTACATCTTCCGAGAACTCTAAGTACATTAATAGGTTTGTGCCAGAATTTGTCCTTGGCTGATTTGTATCAATATCAAAAAATTCGTCTGCGTTTTCTACTTTAATCTCGGACTTAGTGGTGCTAAACACAGAGTTAAATTGTTCCTTAAACAGTTCGCTCATTTTTTTGGGGTCATTTGTGTGTTTGGCCTCCCCGTCTATCAACAATCAATACTCTATCAATTACTCTCTTTGCACTGCATTTTCCTTTTCGCAAAAGTGTAGAAGTAATTTGGGTTATTTTTTGTTTTCTGCTACCTTGTTTTCCTCCTCGTTTGTCTTATGTATGAATGTTTGCTTTAGGTCCATTTCTATTTCGCCTAGTTTCCTCTCTAGTTTGAGTCTCCTCGCATCAGTTTTGCATCTGTGGAGATGTTTTACGGTTTGCTTCCGTTGTCTAAATAGTGTCCTGATTTTTCTTTCAGCATGCTACGTTTTCTCTTTTGTCTCTCTGGAACATGCTTCAGTAATATAGGTTTGGTTCCAGACTCCATTATACCTAGTATTTGTTCTGGAGTCTTCTCGTGAAGTAGTAATTCCCAATTTACTTCTTATAAACTTCCATTACTTCCTTTACTGTGTTAGGAGTAACGGCGTTACTTTTTTAGTAGCTGTAGCGGTAACGCCGTTACTTTTGAGATGTTGTAACGAAAATGGTAACGGCACTACTTTTTAGAGCGATTTCAATCGTTACTCGCTATTCGTTACTTTCAAACTGATCATTTGACTAGTAAAATTCATTAGCTCTTAATTAGCTGTTAGTTCCTCTAAAGGAGGAGGACTATCAGACGCCAATTTTGAAAAACTAGTGTTCCTGAAATCGAACAACACACACCTAAAAAATCTGCAAGATTAGATTTTTTTGGACAGGCCATTTTTTGATTTGAGTTTACTGTATGTTTTGATTTTTTTATCATATGCAGTATAATTTGGCATTATTAAGGCTTTTTTACTCTTTAGTCTTTTCTTAAAAGTAACGGTAGCAGTAGCAGTAACGGTTACGCGTTACTTTTTCATATAAGTAACTGAAGCAGTAACGATGTTACTTTTTTATCAATGTAATGGTGGCGGTAACGACGTTACTTTTTTATTAATGTAACGGTAGCGGTAACGCTGTTACTTAAGTAACGTGCCCAACTCTGTGTGTATATATATATATACATTAGGGTCCTGCGAATCACAATTTTTTTTCAAATCGAATCTCGAATCAAATCATCCCAAACAATTCAAATCGAATCGAATCTCGAATCGAATCAACTGTACACATATAGATTAGAGTGTTTCTACACACAATTAGTAATAAAAATAAAATTAATTAAATCTTCTTGAGAACAAAGGACAAAGTAAATACTTCTAAGAAAATTTATTAATTATTTGATCATGAGGAGGAACAATGGTATTAAAGTATGATAAAGGTGTTATTGCACAAGAGATTCGTCTCAGTATATAGATCGAAATATAAACTAATAATCTAAGTAAAAAGAAGTGTTTATTTCCGAAAGTGTTCTTCAAAACAACATCAGTGATGTTGTTTCCCGAACTTAATGGAGATTCGAAAATATCGAATCGGAGCCCAAGCTTACGAATCAAATCGAATCCTCTCTCCCGATTCGAAATCAAATCGAATCTCGAAGCTTCGCATGGCTCTAATATATATATATATATATATATATATATAATTTTTTTTAATGCAGGAAGTAGGGGCCAAGGGCGAATGCCCGCAAAACCGCCTCCTCCATAGAGGAAGAAGAGAGCCATAATCAAGGTCCTTTTGTTGGTGTTTTTAATTTTGAAAAGATTGTGTAGTGTGTAAGATGTATGTATGTGTAGTGAGAGAAGCGTGTGTGTTTGAGAGCATGCTTAACTGCTCACGGGGTAGATGAGACAAGGAAAAAGATCAGCTAAGGAGGACAGTGACAGGAGAAACGGGTGTTCCAGCACTCCCTGTCTCCTGTCATATATATATATATATATATATATATATATATATATATACAGGGTGTACATAAAGTCAGGATCTATTTTTTGTGAAGCACTTGGAAATTATATGGAATTCAATCATAAAATGATAAAGTGGTAACATTTATTAAATAATTAAGAGTAGGATTCGACGTGACGCCCATCAGTATCCCTGCACAGCTCAAATCGTTCCGCAGCATTTCTAAACACATTCTGGAGCATTTGCGGGGTTATGTTATCTGCAGCAGTTCGTATACGTGTACGTAAGTTTTCAAGACTCGTAATCTTCGTCTGATAGACGTGCGATTTGACAAAGCTCCATGCAAAGAAATCTAAAGGGGTTAAATCTGGTGATCTCGCTGGCCAAGGTCTGTTGCTTCCGCGTCCGATCCAGCGATTTGGAAAACGTCCATTTAGATAATCCTGAACAATTTTGGCATAGTGACAAGGAGCACCATCATGTTGATAGACGACGGTACTAACAATCCTATCCCCGTCGTCTATCAACACGATGGTGCTCCTTGTCACTATGCCAAAATTGTTCAGGATTATCTAAATGGACGTTTTCCAAATCGCTGAATCGGACGCGGAAGCAACAGACCTTGGCCAGCGAGATCACCAGATTTAACCCCTTTAGATTTCTTTGCATGGGGCTTTATCAAATCGCACGTCTATCAGACGAAGATTACGAGTCTTGAAAACTTACGTACACGTATACGAACTGCTGCAGATAACATAACCCCGCAAATGCTCCAGAATGTGTTTAGAAATGCTGCGGAACGATTTGAGCTGTGCAGGGATACTGATGGGCGTCACGTCGAATCCTACTCTTAATTATTTAATAAATGTTACCACTTTATCATTTTATGATTGAATTCCATATAATTTCCAAGTGCTTCACAAAAATAGATCCTGATTTTATGTACACCCTGTATATAACCTTGTTAACCTCGTTTAAGTTCCGTGTGTTGGTCTCTCTTCACAAGAAGGTCAACCTGGTGTCCCCGCCTCCAGGCCTGGCTTGGTGGAGGAGTGAGTTGCTTTCTTGCGCTCTCCACCGCACATATCCAGACACACCTGGCTCATTTGGTACCGTCCTGAGCCAAGCATCTAGTCTTCTCTTGAAGACTTCAACTTTCACCCATGTAACGTTTCTGAGGTCCTCTGGAAGCTGGTTAAAAAGTCTTCGCCCCTAATTTTATGTACACCCTGTATATAACCTTGTTAACCTCGTTTAAGTTCCGTGTGTTGGTCTCTCTTCACAAGAAGGTCAACCTGGTGTCCCCGCCTCCAGGCCTGGCTTGGTGGAGGAGTGAGTTGCTTTCTTGCGCTCTCCACCGCACATATCCAGACACACCTGGCTCATTTGGTACCGTCCTGAGCCAAGCATCTAGTCTTCTCTTGAAGACTTCAACTTTCACCCATGTAACGTTTCTGAGGTCCTCTGGAAGCTGGTTAAAAAGTCTTCGCCCCCTGACAACCAAGCTATTTTCCTTCAGTGTTGAAGAGGTCCCTTGTCAAGCCTTTAATTTGGGAACACTACACATTCTGCCTTTCCTGTTTTCCAGCGTTGTTTGAATGGTAATTGTGTTTCTTTGGGGTTTGGTACCAGTTTTTCGATCATTTTTCATATGTAGATTATGGTGTACCTCTCTCTTCTTCTTTCCATGGAGTACTCAGTACAGATTTAGTTTACGTAGTCTTTCCCAGTAGTTGAGTTCTTTGCAGCCATCAGTCTTAGCTGTGAAATGTCTCTGAGTTTCTTCTAGTCTATCGGTTTCTTTCTTTTTATATGGGGATGTCAAGACTGAGCAGTATTCAAGTTTTGGTGTGATCAGTGCTTTCAGCAGGGGAATCATTACTGTCTTGTCCCTCCTTTAGAACGTTCTCAGTACATGTCCCGCGACTCTTTCTGCTTTGTTTATTGCTATCTGATTTTGTGTCTCGAATTTCGCATCATCGGTCATTATTACCCCCTAATCCAGGGGTCCCCAACCCTATGCCCGCGAGCACCATGGTGCCCGCCGACCCTTTTGCGTGTGCCCGCCACTGACTGACTACGATCGATAAGTTTTTATTTAAAGTTTTAATAAAATGTTAAGTATGTTAAATATTTCAAATATTTAAAATATGTAACATAACATTTTATTAAATTTTAGTAGTTAATTACAGAAACAGATGCTCATTTATTTGAAAATAATTATTTCTTTATAAATAAATTAAGTTATCGTTTTGATCATTTTTCTAAGATTCTTAGTTAGCCCATCCTTTTTTTTTTTTGTGAATTATGTCCATTATTTTACATAGGAATTAAATGTTTTTTTTGTGTATTATGTTCATTATTAAGTCCAACTATAAATTTGCCTTGAAAAAGTAAATGGTGCCCGCCGCACTACCGGTAGTCTTGAATGTGCTCTTCGGCACAAAAAGGTTGGGGACCCCTGCGGCCTAATCTATCGCTTTCGTGCTTCTCCGAATTTCCTTTCTATCTGGAGCATAATATGCAGTCTGTTTAAGTTCCTAATTTCTACCATATCTCAAGAGCTGAAATTTCTCTGTGTTAAATGTTATGTTGTTGTCTTCTGACCATTTGTATATTTTGTTCGTGTCCCTTTGCAAGGCCTCCACCTCATTTGCATCGCTGATTTTTCTGCTGATCTTTGTATCGTTGACAAAGGATGTTGCGCTACTGTTGCTGTTTACTCCACTGTCTATGTCTCTTAGCATGATAATGAACAAGAGTGGGGCCAGTCTGTACCTTGTGGCACTGAGCTGCGTACTTCTGATTCTGATGATTATATCCCTTGAACTTTGACGACCTGTAGACGTTCTTCGAGGAAGTTGTAGATCCATTTTCCTACTTTGCCTGTTATTCCCATATGTTTCATTTTATGTGCTATTATACCATGATCACAGATGTCGAAAGCTTTAGCAAAATCCGTCTATATGACATCGTAGTTTTCATTGCCTTCCAGGGCATCTAGGATATTGTTATAGTGCTCTAAAAGTTGTAATGGGCATGATCCTCCTGATCGGAATCCGTGCTGATTTTCGTTGAATCTTTCCAGTGTCTCCAAGAAGTCATAGATTTTCTCTCTAACTATTCTTTCAAATGTTTGGTGAGGTGGGACGTCAATGACACTGGTCTTTGCTTGAGATCTGTCCCCTCCTTTATATATAGGGACAATGTTT
This sequence comes from Bathynomus jamesi, assembly GCA_023014485.1. NCBI lineage: Eukaryota > Metazoa > Arthropoda > Malacostraca > Isopoda > Cirolanidae > Bathynomus > Bathynomus jamesi. Next base: position 522,288 of record JAJOZX010000054.1, on the reverse strand, counting down.
GCTCTTTTCAAGATGCTCGGTATTTCCCCAGTGTCTAGGGATCTTCTCCATATCCAGTATAAGGGTGTAGCTATTTCATTTTTACAGTTTTTAATCAATAATGCGTTCCATTTGTCCAGACCTGCAGCTGAATGTGATTTCATTTTCCTGTAGCTCTCGCTACATCTTCTGAGATAAAATCAAACTCTGTTATACAATCTCCTTGCAATTTCTCTTCAAAGAATGCATCTATATCAGGTATCGCTTTGTCACTTTTTGGGGTACTGAAGACTGATTCATATTGGGCTCTCAGTGTTTCGGATATTTCTTTTAGATCGTTCGTTAGTTCATTATTTCCTTTCCTTAAGGGCCAGATAGTGGTGCGCGTTTTTGTTTTCCTTTTCGCATAGCTATAGAATTAATTTGGATTTTCCTTTATTGCTTCCACCGCCTTTTCCTCTTCCCTCTCTTTATGGCTCTTAATCAGGGTTTGTATTTCCCTATCGATACTCTGCAATTTTTCTTGTATTACTTTCTTGGCATTATTGTCTCCGCAATTAGCTAACTTCGCCGCTACTCTCTTTCTTTTGCGAAATATTCTTCTTTTTTGCCTCTAGCCAGTTCCTCTTTCCTTTTGGCTGTGCTTTCGGAGCATATTTTTCTAAAATTCTCAGCGTCTTTTCTTCCAAGGTTGTTAGCATTTCTTCAGTTGTTTTATTCTGTAAAACTGTTCTCCACTCTATTTGGGCCATGTGTAATCCGAGTGCTTCCCAATTTATAGTCTTGGAGTTCAAGTATTGTCTTTTAATGTTGTCGCCATATTTGTTGATATCTCGATTATGTTGTGGTCTGAGATAATAGTTGGGGTTATTTTTATATCAGCAATCAAGTTCGTGTTATTCGTGAATACCAGATCTAGGCAGTTATTTTTTCTGATATTTTCTGTTATCTCCTGTGTCAGCATAAACTCGTTTGTGAGAGCCATCAACATTTTTGCTTGCTCCTGGTCTTCTCTTGCTCCTGGTCATCTCTTGCTCCTTGCTCCTGGTCTTCTCTTGCGCCCCCCTTCAGGGGCGTACCTAAAGTATTTGGCACCCCCGATAAATAATTTTAAAATTTAAACACACACAAAAATATATTATGTTTGCAAGTAGATTTTTAAACAGTACAGTGCTGTCATAAGCAAATTGGAAATAAGAAAAATGCAGGACATTAAAAATTCAGTGAACAGGTAATACTGCATTTTATTTTATACAAAAAACACGGGAAATCCAGTCTCAACGCTCAGCCTATTCTTCAAAGGTAAATGGAGAGGATTCACAGTCTCTGCTTTCGAGCCTTAATTTCTGCAAATTGATCAATGACCTCATCAAAATTCGCCTTCTTTGCATATTCATGTTCAATTGAAAGTAAAGCCAGATTTGTCAATCTTGTCTGAGTCATGGTCGAAAGAAAGAAATTTTTTATCAATTTCAATTTGGAAAAACTTCTTTCACATGAAGCAATAGACACAGACAATCAAAAAGAATCTCAAACAGTGACAAGCTTGGCAAAGATTCACAAAAATCCCATTTCACAATAAACTCCAGAAACTGCAATGCTGTCCATTTCTGTGTCTCTTCAACGCTGATTTTGGCAGCTTCCAAATGCCTCCGAAGTCGTCCAATTTCCACACTATCTTCATCAGAGAATTCATCGAAAATTGAGTCAAATTTTGAATATACTTCCGAAGTTCTTCTTCTGTTGCAACAACCAAAGTGTTTGGCTGAATAACAGCGAAGAGTGACAGAATTTGATCCATTGCCTTAGAACGAATCTCCAATTCTTGATGAAAGCGATCAAGACATTCAAACATAGCCCCTTTTACTTCCTCTGGCAATGTGAGACCAGCATCCTTTGCCATCTCTCCTGGCATCCTTTTCGGAGCTTTACTCTCCCTCTTCTCTCCATAGAAATGTCCATTTCCTCACACTTTGTAGTTGCATAATGAATGGCCCTCTCCACAATTTCATTGCGCTGATCTTCAAGAAAGTTTTAGAGCTTGGAGCTTCACAATGCACTTTTCAAGGCTGATTCCAACTGTTTGCAAATACTTTTGTGTGAGATTAATTTCTTCCAGGACTTCACACCAGAAAGAAAGGTAACTCAAAAAAGAGAAATCACATACAGCAGACAGCAAAATCTGAGCTGATCCTCTTGTGTCCACTATAAAATAAAAATTTATTTTATAGTAGAAATTAACATTAAGCTGTTGTAATAGTTTGAACATTTTTAATTTTTTTTTCTTACTTTGGCGAATTTTTCATTTGGTTTGAAAACTTGTACTGGTATTTCAACTCTCCCGATGGCACCCCCGTCCTGGCTGTCACCCTGGGCGGACCGCCCCCCTCGCACCCCCCTTAGTACGCTACTGTCCCCCTTGTCTTTGTCCTATCCACCTTTTTGTATTTTATAAATGGGAAATTAAAGTCTCCGCAGAGCATCATATTGGGGGATGGAAAGTTTATAGCCTTTATTAGGTGTCTGATATCATCAATGCATCCGAGAACTTTTCGGTTGGAGTGTTTGGAGGTCTATAGATGACTATCAGCATCACGTTTAGTTTTTCTATTTTCACTGCTAGGAGTTCCACAAAGCTGTTTGATTTACTTATTACCGTTTCTGTCATATGACCTTCATGTACATATACAGTACAGCCACCTTTACGTCTCGCTGTTCTATCCGCTCTTAGTTAGTTGAAACCCTCTATATTTATCTCTTTCTTATCAATACAATGTTCGCATTTTTCGCAATTTCCTTGGTAATCTTTAAGATGAGTTTCTGTGAGGCATGCGATGTCCGCCCTTGTTTTGTCCATAAATCCTTTCAGGTACGAAACTTTGTTGAGTGAGTGGTTTGGTTTTATTCCTTGAATAGTAGCCAGGACAATATTTATGTTCTTTGTTTTGCGTTGCCTCTTGAGCATTTCAAGTTCGTTTTCCTTCGGTATCGCTTGTTTAGTTGCCCTATGGTCCTCCGAGAGAGATCCGTTTCCGCCTACCTGTTCTGGTAGCTTTTTGCCAGAAGCGGTTTGGCTCGGAGGTTCCTAGCTGTGTCGACTACATACGTTGTATGACATTTAGCAGCCGTATTGTGTCCGCGATGTTTAAAAAATTTTGTTCACGATTTGTGTATATATGTTTATTCGTTATTTCTCTTGTCCTTTGGGTTCGCCGGGAGATGTTGATTGTAGCATTTTTTTCTCGTATTTGCAGGTTCCATATTTTGCGTAACTCCTGCAAATGTCCGGGTGGTAGAATCTGCATCTGTTTCCAAATTTACCAGGACCATTACTGTAGAAGAAATTGCATAGTGGGGGATGTTCATACATATATTGTCCTCTCTTAATCTGCAATTATCTTCTACATAATATCTGCATATAATTCCTTCCCCATATTTACTCGGGGCCTTTGTTTTTTAACTCCTTATTGGGGGACAGTTTCACTCTATTTTCATGACTGCAAACGCGTCTTTTCCTGTTTGTGCTATTTGTGTTAATGTCCTCCGTTGCCTTTATACTATCTGTTGCCTGTATTTTTTCGACCTCGTTGTGTGACAGTATTTGATTTATTTCTACTTCGCTTTTCTTCGTTTCTTCTGTTTTTCTCTGTTCTTTATTTACACTTTCCTCTTTTACTTTCTCCTCATAGTCTTTTTCTGCTCTAAATACCATAAAAGAGTTTATTTCGGTCATGCAGTTTTCGCAGAAAAACTTTAGCCCATTAAGTTGCTTTGCGTTCGTTACGGGAAAAATTTGAAATCGAAAAGCGACTGGCAGAAATCGCGCCTCATCGCCTTTGCCTCATCTGTTGCATTATCACAGACACCACAGAGGTGCAGGAATTTATTTACCATTGCCATGTTACTAATAGAAGGTAGCAGCTAGTGCACAAAATTAATTCAAAAGGGTATTAGGGGAGGTATTGGGTCGGGATTGACTCAAACTGAGTGAAGGAAAGTATTTTCCGTTACTTCGGGGGATGGGGGATGTGGCACGCTGTATACTTCTCACTGATTGGTGTTCGAAAGTGGCCGCGGGGGAAAATTAGGGGTAGTTGTAGGAATGGGCAGCTAATTTCCTTCACAAAGAAACACTGGAAAAATGTTGTATCGATTAATTCGCTTCGTTTTTATTTACTTTTTTTTAACATATGCCTCAAGATTTACTACTTTAAGAGAAATACCACTGTGCAGTGTGCACTTTGAATTCACTCAAATACTGGCACCGCTTAAAACTGATTAACTGCAGAATTTTTACTGTAATACCGTTTTTATTTGGACTTCGATCGAAACACGTAACCGTCACACCGGCAAAAAAAAAAGATAAAAAAAAATATATATATACACACACACACACACACACACACATGTGTGTGTGTGTGTGTATGTGTTTTTTTTTTTAATTTCCTTAACTATACAGGGTGTCCGAGAATTATCTGTACAATTTTTGGCTGTTATTAAAAGTCAACCATGAAGTGTAGAAATTCCAGTGTTGTCCCATTTTACAGAGAATCTCATTACGTTTTTTCTGATACCAAGTTGTGACAAGTTTTTTAGAAATTCCAGTGTGTCCGAACATTATCTGTACAATTTCATCTTTTAATAAAATTCTTGATAACACGTAAAATTCTTAAACAAGATTATTTAGAATCTGTATTTTCAAAAGTTCTTTTATTAAAGTAACGTTTGTTACAAACATTCGATATGTGCACCATTAGTGATTCGCAAAACATCCAATCGATACTCCAAATGTTGCCATGTACGCTGCAGCATATCCACATCAATTCGCTCAATAGCAGCTGTGATTCTTGCTTTTAAATCATCAATGTCTGTCACCCGCGTACATTTCTAAAAAACTTGTCAAAACGTGGTATCAGAAAAAACTTAATGAGATTCTCTGTAAAATGGGACAAAACTGGAATTTCTACACTTCATGGTTGACTTTTAATAACAGCCAAAAATTGTACAGATAATTCTCGGACACCCTGTATATTAGCTATCATGGTTATATAACAGACATTCATTTATTCATTTAAAAAATCTCGTCCCAACAAACTCGGGGTGAGAAGACAAACAGCCTGGATACGACCCGAGGCTATTGACGCCCATCGTGAGGAAAAAGAGGGAAGGATAAATTCCCATCCTAGTCCTCTCCCTCCTGTACCATAAAACATTAAAATACTAGCTGGAAACGTAGTTATTACTCCGTGGAAAATCACTGTAACTGCTAAATACGATATTTTTGACAAAAACCTCAACTTTATTAGTTCGCTAAAAATTAACTCATTTTAACTTCATCGTTAAAACCTTCAAAGTTAAATTTAAAGCATATACATTTCTAATCGTTGTTGACATGAATATACTGTACTGTATTGGTTATTCAAATTACTAAAATTATTGTATTTAGCTGTCGGGTTCGTAACTTCAATTTAGGATTTTGTGGGTAAAGAAGAACTGTCTTCTTTCAGACTTATTTATTCTTTTCAGGCTCTTCAGGAATACCAGGAATCCGTGGACTTCCGGGAGAGAAAGGTAACTCCGGACGACCAGGATTTCCATCTCAGAAAGGATCCAAGGGAGAATCTGGATCATCAGGTCCTCTTGGTGTGAAGGGTGAACCAGGATTTGATGGAAGACCTGGTTTACCTGGCCCTAAGGGAGATCGAGGTCTCAATGGTGCTCCAGGTTTGCCTGGAATTGATGGTATGAAGGGTGACATCGGTGAAACAGGGCCTCAGGGACCTCAAGGAATCCCTGGAATGACTATGAAAGGTGAGAAAGGACTGCCAGGATTCTCTGGGAAAAACGGAAGAAATGGAATTGATGGGCAACCGGGATCTAAAGGAGAAGTTGGATTCCCTGGGCTTCCAGGCCAGAGAGGCCCTTCAGGTCCACCAGGTCCACCTGGTCGCCAAGGTGAAACGGGAGACGAAGGACAGTCTGGTTTCGATGGTATACCTGGAAAAGACGGAGACAGAGGGGTGTCTGGTCTAGACGGACGTCCAGGACCTCCAGGTGAATCAGGTGAGAGAGGATTCCCAGGATTAATTGGCAGAGAGGGAGAAAAGGGTGAGAGAGGATTCCCAGGTCGGACAGGCCCATCTTGCCTCATTGGTTCTAAAGGAGATAAAGGCACTCCAGGTTCTGTTGGTCCTCAAGGCCCTTCAGGTCAAAAGGGAGATCGAGGGCGAGATGGCAATCTTGGATTCCAAGGTACTCCAGGAGTATCAGGTGAAAAAGGAAATCCTGGTTTTAATGGACCTCCTGGAGCGCCTGGAATTAATGGAGAAAAAGGAATAAGAGGACTCCAAGGGCCTCCAGGACCCCTCGGTCCCATGGGATTACAAGGAAACCCTGGAATGCCAGGAATGCCAGGCGGAAAGGGAGATCGTGGGTTAGAAGGTCTTCCAGGGCCTGTTGGACCAATCGGGCCGAAAGGACAAAGAGGATCTGATGGTTTTTCAGGCCAAAAGGTAAAAATCTTCCTTTCATATTTAATAGTGACCCATGAAAACATTAACTTTTCTTCATATGAAACAAAAATATCTTAATAAATCCATATCGTATGCTGACATCATTTATTTAATTACTCAAAAAATTGTGCTCCACCTTACCTTTACCAAGTAAAATGTTATTACAGAACGACTTAAATAAGAAAACTCGCCGAATGCAGTATTGACTTAAATGCATTTAAATATACAGACTAGTTGAAAAAAACCCGACTTGTCTGAATATTTCAAAGCTATAAAAAAAATGTATAACATACGTATGTGACTTTGTAGGGAAATACTGGACCGCGTGGATACAACGGATTACCAGGACAATCTTGCGCTGCTGAGGCCCAATATTCTGCAGGAGTATTGCTGGTCAGACATTCCCAAAGCATCCACATACCGACTTGCAAAGAAGGCCAAACCCACTTGTGGGACGGTTACTCACTTCTGTATGTTGGAGGAAACGAGAGAGCTCACCATCAAGACCTCGGTAATTTATTTTTTATGAGATGACGCGGATTTCAATTTTTTTATTGAAGTTACCAAGTTTCCTGATAAATCTGAATACCATTTATTATTCTATTACAGGTGTTGCCGGCTCATGCGTTAGAAGATTTAGTACAATGCCATTCATGTTCTGTGACTTTAACAATGTTTGCAATTATGCCTCTAGGAACGATAAATCTTATTGGTTATCAACAAATGAGCCAATACCTATGATGCCAGTAGCCGACACCACGATACAGACCTATATATCAAGGTGAACAGGAATTTTTATTTGTATAATAGTTTTACATCTATAATGTATAGTGTATACAAGCGGTAGCTCGCTATCGCTCCGGACAGGTAGCAGTATATGTCACAGCTAGCTGTATATGTATATGTATATTGTATATGTACTATTGTACTTACATATTATCGGAACTGCCAAACTATTATCGGGACTACCAAACTGTTTATTATGTATTTTTGCTCTCGTCATTTTCGTTTTCGAAGTACCTACATTCACTTGTAATAGTCATTAAATAGCTCGTGCTCAGCCGTGGAGTGACCTAGGACCGGGAAACTTAACGAAGCACATCGGCAGTTCATGGGCTATTAGTTGGTGGTAGTTGCAGAATTTTCCGATGTGCCGTTTAGTCTGTGCACGGTTCCGAAGAAAGCGGACAGACATACAGACACATTTTAGCTCAATAGTTTATAGGATATCGTGAGATTTAAAATAACAAGTGAGTTATGAAACTGTACTGTGATATCTTGTTAATTTTATATCATTAACTTGCGCTCTTTCATTACAACAGGTGCGTGGTATGCGAGACCACGTCCAATGTTATTGCAGTTCACAGTCAGTCTTTGGGTATTCCTGACTGTCCTCGAGGATGGGAAGGACTTTGGATTGGCTATTCATTCGTGATGGTAAAAATCTTTATTTATTTCCAGTTCCGCGATTGCAAGCAATATTAACTTAATTATTTTATTGATTATTTCTGTATCTCAAATGGATTAAGTGGATTATCTGAAATGGATTAAAAATTTGCCTTTGTCAGGCCATCTATAAAGGTTAAACGGCATATTCACCTTTCAGTTTTATAATAAAAAAGCTTTTTCAGAAAGCCATCCTATATATTCGAACTAATATTGATAGCTACCCAACCAACTTTACTGAAATAGAATTAATGTATTCAAAATATTTTAAACTTACCAACAGCACACCGCAGCTGGTGCGGATGGAGGTGGACAATCACTTAGTAGTCCAGGATCATGCTTAGAAGACTTCAGAGCAACACCATTCATAGAGTGCAATGGGGCAAGAGGTACTTGCCACTATTTTGCTAATAAATTAAGCTTCTGGCTGGCAACATTAGACGATCGAAATCAATTTACAAGACCGCAATCTGAAACCCTGAAAGCAGGTAATCTAAGAACTAGAGTTTCCAGGTGTCAAGTTTGCATTAAAATCTAGATACATAAATAATTGATAATTGGCTCTGTGATGAAAGCTGTGCATATGTATAGAAATAAAATTAGTTGAATTTTTATTATTAATTTTTAATATCACATTACTGACAATTTCATCACAGATTATTATAAATATAATTTAGTTACCTATTTTGCTTACATTTTAATTAATATATAAATATGCTTAGGCCATAAAATGATGCATTTGGACTTTTGAATGATGTATTCAGTGTAAATATTACTTAATCATGTAATTGAGTCTATGGAGAACATAGTTTCTATCCATTATCTGGCTTTCATAAAATAAAAAGTATAAAAAAAACTTTTGTCTAGACTTAAAATTTCTCTGAAATTGCAGTTGTATGGAAAACATTCTTAATAGACCAATCATGTCTAGTCTGTATGACTTTAGCTTGTGTGATGATAATTATTTTTTTGTAAGCTTAAAGTTAATTATGAACTTCTCAATGATATTTCATGTCCTCAGAAAATTATCATTGCAAACTAAGAACATATTTGAATTGTTCAGTGAATTTTGTCCTTATAAAATCACAATGGTGCTATGTACCTATAGTTTAGGTAGGAAATGTTATGTATTTATAACCTGATTTTTAACTTTAGTGTTGAAGAGAATTATATATATATATATATACCTATGTATATTGAAAAAGCAAGTAACATAGTTTTGTTGTTATTAATTTCGAACTTTTTCCAAAAGTGTTAGTTTATTCTCATGCAGCTCAGTTCTCTCTGAGAAACTTCATTCACTGCCATTTTCTGTAAAGATTTACTGGTAATAAATTTTACATATATACATTTTTAATGAATCTACCTTAAAATTTGTGTGTTAACATCGCGAGCAGGAAATACAACGAAAAGTTCAACGAGACGAACTAATGAACTTCAAAAAATACGTCAGGAATAAAAATAATATTGACTAAAAAGTTAGTAAGGAGGAGGCGTTTTGAAAACTACACCATATTGAAAACCTATTTTGATCGATCATGGCTTCGATGCAAAAAGATCAGAAGGCAGAGTTGGAAAAATCCCAGGTTTCTTTGAAAAAGTCTATTGTACCGGGATCGGAATTTTGGGATATTGTATCCGGATTTTCAGATAACCCCCCCCGAGATTTCCGGTTGTTTTCGGGGAAAATCATTTTTCTTTCCATATTTGTAATTGTCGTGAAGAAAGTAAACCTTCTGGTCCCCCAGTTGTGCTCTCTTGTATTTAATATTGGACTAAAATAGGTCATGGCTTACCTATTTTAGTCTAATATTAAGTAATTCCCATAATAATACTTTTTTAACTTCCAAAGTTTTTACTTAAGTTTGTTCATGACAATATAGATAATAATTTCATAGCTATACGTATAGATAACACTGCCCAACGAAAAAAAAAATATTTTGCTGGTGATTTAATTGTAAGACCTGTTTCTGGATAATATTTATGTGCTGATTTCAAAAATCACCTTAGATTTTGTCCATTACATCAGGTTTTCGTGCAATGTGCAATGCAATATGCCTATTTTGGGTGATCCATGAAGGGCACTTATCAAAATTGATGATTTTTGAGACCTGTTAACAGCTGTTTTGCTATTAAAATTTTATCTGTGGAATACGCAAATCTGTGCATTACATCTAAAGGCCATGTACAACATATTAAAATCTTGGGTATCTGTGATTTCCCCAGGTGTGAGCGTGACGTCATGATCATGGATTCATTTTTTGCTTATTTAAACACTTTTAATCACTTTATGTGTCAATATTACCATTGTATATTAAAGTTCACTCCCTGCACAATTGTTTACTTTTCCATGCTGATTCTGAGTATGTAAAAACTTATTTTTTGAAAAGAAAGAAAATTGGGCATAACCCTGCCAAAATGCGATATCTCCGTATTTGATTGCTCGAAAACCTGACGTGATAGACAAAAACTAAGGTGATTTTTTAAATCAGCACACCAAATTTACCTAAAAACAGGTGTTAGAATTAAATCAGCAAAATTGGTGTTGGGCAGTGTAATAAGAGTTGCCATAGAATTAGACTACTGAACTTTTGGCCATATTTGGTCAAAAGCTAGAAGCAGATTAGGTGTAGAAAAAGTGAATCAGTTGGTTTTTAAATATATAACATGATAAAGTGGAAAATTGAATTTATCAAATAAATGGTAAGCAGTTACATTCTAAAAACTTAAAATCTGAGTCAACTATTAGCCCCATAATAAATGGTAATAAATCATATATTGTATTTTAATTTACATTAAAATATGGTATTTACATGTTAAAACATAAGGAAGTTGTAAATTTGTGAAGACCCCCCCCACCCCACCCCCACTAAATGTTGGGATTTTCAGGAATTTTTCGAGGTGGGGTTTTCTGATAAAACCCACTGGGATACAACTAAGTTGGTTTACAATCAGGCTATCTCTGTCAGAAGGGTTACTATTTAATTATTGTTTAAACTTTTTATTTTTTTAACCAACCAAGGTAGAGATCATATTTGAGTGTTTTGAAAAGTATTTCGTCTCTTCTATTTTCAAAGTTCTTGACTTCGACTACTACAATGCTGTACATACAATACAAATAAATTTTCAATAATCTTATATAATTGCATTTCAAATGCATTAAGCCTTAGATTTTGGTGGAGTATATTCATACCTTCTACAGTCTTAATTGTTGTATATCATCGCAAATTCACAGGTCTGCATCCTATACATTACAGTGCGCGTTTCATGTTTAGGGATGGAACACATCCACATCTTTAGCAGCCATATTGTTGTTGAGCTACAAAGATATGGTGAAATAGTCCTTGTTATTAGTGGTCATCAACTTGCAGTTTTTGTAAGTTTTACGCTTGATTCAGTGTGTTCCTACGATCGTTCAGCTGTGTATAGAAATGATGGATTCTAAAATCAGTTGATGGAAAGCGTAATTAAACATTTCTTGGCAATCCTTCTGGTTGTAAAGGTATATATTACAGGACCTGTTACATACGAAATTGGTGGATAACATTTTAATTCAAATGAATCTAAACATTTTCCCTTCAATCGTACAGTTCTGTGGAATAGACTGCCAGCCAGCATAGTTCAAAGTAATTCGGTCGAGTCCTTTAAAAAGAGACTAGATTCTTATCTTGCCTTAAACCCCCAGATAGAAACATTTGTTAGCATATAAAAGTAGTGTAGAATTTTCACTCGGATTCTCTCTTTTTTGCTTTAAGATTTTCACTTATCTTTAAATCTTCCTTTCTTTCAACCTCCCTTCTTTGCTTTGCTTTAAACTTTCACGTTAATTAACTTCAAATTTTCTTCCACCTTTTTAACCTTTCTTAAATAGATAGCCTCGTAGGGACTAGCCGGTCTGTTGCTGTTTGGGGTCTTTCGTATTCCTTTGTATTCTTTAACTGTGGTGCACATTGAAGCACTTATAAACCTAGTTGATCGGCCACAATAATTAACGTGTATATTTTAATTTTCATGTCCAGTGGATATAAAAACAACTTAAAATACATATTTAAAAAGTTCATGCAAAAGAGGTACCTAACCGGCGGACCTCAGTTTTAGGGGCCCCCATCTATTGCATTAATAAGAAAATAACAATAAAAATCAAACAAAATGTAAAATTTATTTCAATTAGATTAGGTTTTGTCGTGATATTTTCGTTAGATTAGGTTTAGTTTTACATTTTGTTTGGTTAGGTTGGGTTTAGTTGTGATATTTTCGGTAAATCTAACGAAAATATTACGACTTAACCTAACCAATCGTCTATATATATATATATATATATATATATTATATAAATATGTTAACCCCTCCGTCTATGGTCTTGGACGGTTCGAAGTCGACGGGGGTTCTGGTTAGGAGGCAGCAACGGATTTGTTACTCGCAGTAGTTTCTTCTATACTACTCTCCGAGTTCTTCTTATAGTGGATCGGAGGATTCTGTAGAGCTCTCTGAAGGTTCCCCGATTCTTCTTGAAACGTATCGGGAAATTATTTTTCTCTATTTTAATGACTAAGTTCTCTAAAGGGAGCAAGGCTCGAAGGAGAAGATAAATACTTTTTCTTACTGTAATTTACTGCTAAAATGTACAGGTAGTGTTCAGCCTCTAAGTCTAATTCTGAATAATACAGGGGGCGAAGTTCGACCTCTATCGACCATGGCTCAGGCCGGAATTTAAAAGCGAGGAGGCGCTCAGCCTACTCAAGTAGAGGGTTCAGTCCGGAGAGAACATCGAAGACATTTTGTGGGTTAAATACCTATAATTTGTTAACATCATTATCATTAAATGTTGACTTGTGTCGTTTCTATTCTATATAGGCTGCATTATTTTTGCACAATATTTGAAAATAAAGTAAATTTTTTAGCTGTGGCAATGTTTAAACAGATAACAAGATATTTGAAGATGAAGCTATATTTTTATCTTAAACCGCGTATTTTCAGATCTGATGTTATCATGATCTGTCGAGTTAACTAAAAGTGGAAATTGAAATATGTATCTATGCAACTATGCACATGAGCAAAATTTAAAGGTTTAAGATTTACAATTAAATGCTTAGGCAAGACATGACTTCATTTTTTATAACGAAGAGAGAATGTATACAAAACATGAACAATGCAAAATTTAAACACATATCAGAATTTTGAAAGATTCCAAAATAAAACGAAAAAATAAATAACAAAAAAATAATAATAATATCGCTGAGTATACATTCCTAAATGGTGACATAATGTCGTAGTAGTACATTGAGTACAACCTAAGTACATTATTAAGTACAGTCTAATTTTGGTTTATTACAACTATGATTATAATTACAAATTAATTCACATTCGCTTATTACACAGGTCAACAAAAAAATTTTTTTTTTTCGTTGCCAAGGAAATTCGTACGAATTTAGGGTATTTTGGGGTTGCTGAATTCCAAAATGAAAGTAGTTTTTCCGATTTGGCTCTAGTTCTTGAGATAATGAATACCCTCAATTAATAGGAAACGTAACCATAACGCGTGCATATGGGAAACTACCGGAACATTCTAGATGGTGAGACCGAATAAAATGCCATTATGTATTTCATGTGTTTACTTTTGTATGATTTGAGACAATTTCAATGCGATTTGTAAGTAGGCTCCGCCTGAACATTAATTTTTTTGCATTTTTACGTGTTTCAATGGGGTACCAATTATCTAATAAATTAGAGCCAATCTAGCAAAACCGATGTCATATTCGGAATCAGCACCACAAAGTGACCACAAAATCACTCTAATATGATTGGCAATAAAATGAGTGTTGACCAGTGTTATCGTTAATTACAGTTTCATTAAAGTACATTAATTACATCATATTAAATTATTACAGTTAATTACAATCAAACAGTTAACTATAGTTTTACAATGTTTCATATTTATAGACAATTAGGATGGTAGGAGTATAACATAAAGTACATGGGCACATACGGTGTATAAACTGTATATATGTACACACACACACACACACACACACACACACACACACACACATATATATATATATATATATATATATATATATATATATATATATATATATAACATAATGATGTTTTCGGATTAGAAGCAAGCAAGAGAGAGGGTGTTCATCTTAGAAGCTCTCGCTTTTGCCGTTGTCAGCGGAATCCGAGTACTTGCATAAGCATTTACGAGTCTGTTGCGAGAAATTAAATAATTTAAAGAAAAAGAAATAAAAAGAATACATGTGGCCGCATTTACATGTACGTAATCATGACTATCAACGGACATGTACGAGTGCATAAGTGTTATACACGTATCGGTAATCACACAATAGGTTGTGTGCGTAAAAGAGACTGACACGAGTAAACATGGACTGATAGGTTGATAGGGCATTAGGGTGTACCATTTTTGGGTCATTTTCAAAAAGTCAAGGTCCAGGAGTCTAATGTTGTGCCAAATGATGTCCTAAACACGAATTTTACAGGCATTTTCTAATCCGACAAATTTTGAATCCCCCCACCCTCCCTTGAAATTTTGCGCATCCCCTTTTCCTAAAAACCCCATATATCTCAAACACTATCAACTTTATCGAAAGATGTTATAGAATAAATATTATTTAGAATCAACAGTTCTATTAGAAAAGTTCATCAAAATAGAAATTTACTTAATTTTGAAAATTTTCATTTATTTTTTAAAAATTTAAATTAAAAAAAATTTTTGCTTGCAATGCCTTCTTCTTAAATAAGGTGTTACCGCCACCTTTGAAGCATCACCCCAATGCAGCTTCGCGGCGATGGGCTTTGTATTTGCTAGTTATAATGCAAATCATAATTAGTTTTTATTATAACTAGCCTATACAAAGTGAGGACAACCTCAAAACTATATATACTGTATATAAAATAAAGCTAAAAATTAACACTTTATCTATAGTTGTGAGGTCCCATCGTTTTTTTTTTCCTTTATTCAACACTTTCCTCAAAAAAATAAAAAGAAACAAGTTTCATAATTAGAAATCATTGATATAAGAGCTTTTTAAACATAAAAATAAGAAAAGACAATTTATGGTATATTTAATAACAAAAAAAAATCAGCCTCTTCTAAATTAAAACAATCTCTGCAAATAAAAATACCTAATCTATCTGTTAATGAACTATTCTTTACTGAGTTTCATTCTTTTAAGTCTCTTTACTAGGATCAGGAATTAGTCTTCTATTCTCTTCCACAATTTGCAAAAGACCTTGAAATTCTTCTTCATTTTGACATTTGTCATGAAAGTCTTGAACCAGCTTGATTCCTCTTTCAGCGGTATCATTGACTACTCTAATAGATGAAAGAATGTTTTTTAGTTTGTTGTAGTCATTATGGAAAAACTATACGCGCTCACAACATGGTATCATATGTGGTACATTTATTTCATAATTAAATATAAATTATTAATTAATTGAATTAAATATCTATACAAAATTGCCTCGGGATTGGCGACATAGCCTATTGGGAATGAAATAATTGAATTGCCATACGTACAAAGAACCTGTATGTATGAATCAGCCTCACATAGCAACAAGAAAACCCAATTTATTGTTTAGTCTACCAAAGAAAAGTAGACTAAACAAAATTTGCTAGAACGGCAAAAATACAAGCGAACCAAGGAACGGCTCTCAGGGCTGTTTATTCAGCGAAGCTTTAAACGCGGGGATGTCTTTGTCCCCTAGAGTCCTGAGTGAATTCCTTATAATATAAAACCTAATGACTATAAAAGGATAGGCCTATTCCTTCAGGGGTTTATATAGTGACTGCCTATATTAATTACCTTAAGTAAATTCGCCGCGTAACCCCATCGTGGCGGCCCTACACCGAAAATGACCGTCACGCCCTACATCGAAACAAACAAAGACCCAGCAAAAATAAGGTGAGCAATTTCAGTTTTTATTAACATAAGGCTTTCCCAACTCCCGATGCTAGAATTACCGTAATCAATATAAATATAAAGAGGTCCTTTAAAGACCTACATATTTATAACTCTCTAACGAAAAAGCATAGGGCTTTTGTCGGTAACCCTCCACTGACGTCTGTTGGAAATTTCCAACGGATGAGGGCACAGGCAATCAACCCATAGCCCTATATAGTTTTTTCAAATGGTGGCCCTGTGTATGGGGAACTAACCCCTCTAAAATTTACACTGACACACGCAGTGGCTAGGCTTAACTCAGTAGGCCTAACCCCAATTTCAACCGTAACCCCACTATAGTTTTTCATATGGTGGCCTAAGCAACTGGGAACCGATTCCTTTACCTTTACACTAATCGAAAACAAAGGCTTGTTCATTTAACAGGCATAACTTATTTTAGGTCCTAAAAATAATAGGCCCGCAACATTAAGCCTATTTAATAGGTCCTACTCTTCAAATTCAAAACTAAGCCTTGTTAATTTAACAGGCTTAACTCATTTGAGGTCCTATAAAATAATAGGCCCAACAAATAGGCCTATTTAGTAGGCCCACCTAACTTTACCTTACATAATAGGCCTACCTCTTAAAGTAGGCCTTACTCTTTACACTCAAGGCCTATCCTAACTAAAAACATTGTGAATTTTTAATTTAACCTGTGGCGCAGGTTATATAAAAAACTTATTACTGTACAGTAATTTAACTTGCTCAACATCATAAAAATTAAACTCAGAACTTTAACACTAACAACAATTATGGAAGACTTGGACAAAAGGGTAAGAAACCCAGACCAAGAAAACAAAAACACAGACCTTGGGGCTACGGCACCATCTCAAAATCACAAAAAATTAATGAGGAAAAAATCAGCACGTAAAGGTGTCATCACCAAACTGTACAATGATTTCAAACAAAAGGAACCTACAAGATATGATCTTGAAACAACATTAAATTCTATTACTCGTTACAAACAAGAAATTTTCATACTAGATGAAGACATAATTACAGAAATTGATGACACAATTGAACTAACAGATGATGAGTATTCTACTCTCCTACTTGACAATGAAAATTACATTACAAAAATTAACAACTATATTTCTGAAATTCAAAACCAACTTGATGAGTGCAAAAAAGAAGACACATACGAAAGCTTCTTAGAAGCTACAAGAAATGCTTCATTTAGCCCTCCCAATGTGGCTGAGGGCAATGAACTAAAATCAAAATTGCCTACACTTGCAGTACCCACTTTTGAGGGTGACAGAGCCAAATTTCAATCTTTTATTGAAAAATTTCATAGCCTTATAGGTAATAAAAACTACATTACAGATGTTGATAAATTTAGTTATTTAGTGAACTATCTGAAAGGCCCAGCCTTAAGATTAGTGGAATCACTACCAGCCATAGGTGCTTCTTATTCTGTAGCAATAGAATTACTTAACAGAAATTACATGAATAAGGATGAAATTATACATGATTTGGCTCTTAAAGTCATGAACATGCGAACCCCAAAAGACAACTATGGTGACCTCTTTGATTTTACTGTGAGTTTGAATGTCTCATGGGACAACTTAAAAACAATAATTTAAACATTGCAGAAACAGCTTGGATCATTCAAGCTGTTGTTTTTGAAAAGCTCCCTTCTAAAGTCAAAGAGATATTTCATCAGAGGACAACTGACATATACCCTAGCCTTAATAAACTAAGAGAAGATTTCCCAACTGTACTAGCACTTTACAAATCAAGTTACACACACCCAAAATTTAACACAGAACAAGAAAAAACCAACAATGCAGAAAACCAAAAACCTAACAAAAGATTTCAACACTTACCAGTTACATCAAAACACAACCGCAAAACTCAATTTGCAGAAAATAAAGTGACAGAAAAAGACTCAAAGACTCCTACTCTGCAAAACTTTAATGTAGCTACTTTTGAGTATAATCCCACACCATGCAAATTTTGTTTTAGCAGTGAACATTATTCTACAAATTGTCCCAAATACAAAGACTTTACAGCAAGGTCAAAACGTTGTGAACAACTAAACTTATGCAAAAAATGCACTGGATCAGGGCACCAAAAGTCAAATTGCAAATCAAATTTGATATACAATTGTAAGTTTTGCAACAGTTTTGACCATGTTACCCCTATGTGTAATACACACACAGACATTGGAAAAACTGACAAACATTATGAACAAACACCCAAATCAAACCAAAACAAACAGAAACAAACCAAAAATGCTATGAATGGACATATCAGTTCATCTAGCATTAACCACAATTCAAAAATTCTTTTACCAACCACAACTTTGGAAATCCAAAACAAAAGAGGACAAATAGTACAGGTTAGGTGTCTTTTAGATACCTGCTCACAACAAACATTTGTAACTAAACAACTGATAGAAAAATTGGGACTTCAAAACCAACAAGGAGATGAAGATCTCTCTATTTCATCATTTATCAATAAAAACCCAGTACAAGCCAGTTTTAAAACTGCAAATATAACTTTAACTCTTGATGAAACATTTGAAACCCTTAAGGTTGTTGTTGTGGACAAAGTAGAACAAGAAAAAATACAAATAGCTGGGTTAAAACAAGCTTTGCTCCAACTTCAAAATAAATACACGATAGCTGATAAAACCCTTAATGCAGATGTAGTTGATGATATACATATGCTCATGGGGGCTGACTATCTTCATCTGGTCCATAGAGGCATCATTAAAATTGGAGATGGAATAGCCATACAAACTCCCACAGGTATTGCTCTTTTGGGTGACATAACTAAATACCATCTTACTACTGACACAGAAAACACAGAACATGAACAAAATTTACGCAAAACAAAATCACCACAGTCACAAATTTCTGACTATGTGACAAACTCGAACTACAAAAACACTGTCATAATCCCACATCATTTGAATGAAAATGATTCCACATTGGATGAAGGGTTACAGCAGTTGTGACTATTAGAATCAGTTGGCATAAAGGACAGTACTATTACACATGAAGACCAATTGATGACAGAACAATTTAAGGATACATTACAACACAGAGACAATCAATACTATGTGGAGCTGCCTTGGAAAACACCTTGTCCAGAAATAATGGACAATTTGAAAGTAGCTAAGGCACATCTGTATAAAAATTACAGAAAACTAAAAAATGACAATCTTTTAGAACAATACAACAACATATTCAAGGAACAAATAGAAAGGGGCTTCATTGAAGAAGTTACTGATGAACCCTTTAAAAAACGAGGTTGTCATTATTTAACACACAGGGGAGTTTACAGAGAAGACTCATCCACAACTAAACTAAGAGTAGTATACAACTGTAGTTTAAAAGACACAAATTCTGTTAGTTTAAATGATTGTCTCATGGAAGGCCCAAACCTTGTCTCAGATCTTGTAAAAATTCTCCTTTGCTTCCGTTTAGACAATTATGCAGTACAAAGTGACATAGAAAAAGCATTCCTCTGTATAAATTTGAAGCTTGAGTATGATAAAAATCATCTCAGGTTTTTGTGGTTGAATGATCCACATGACCTTAACAAAGGTTTCAAAACCTACAGATTTAAAGTAATTATTTTTGGAGCAAATTGCTCTCCAAGTATTCTTGCTTTAACAATTAGAAACCACCTAAACTTATTTCAAGAGGACTTAACAGTTCAGTTTTTAAAACAAAACTTTTATGTGGATAACCTCATTGGTTCCACTGTAACTGAAGAGGAATTGCTTGAAATTTACCAAATGTCACAACCCATAATGAAGCAAGGAAATTTTGGATTGAGAGAATGGGTTTCTAATTCTCCTAAATTAAATGAACAAATAACAAAAGACAACAATGGGAACATTGAACCAAACAATTACACGAAAACACTTGGAATGCTTTGGTTTTTAAAACAGAATTCTGAACACGATGACACTCTTTGCACGAAGAGTTATAACTTAAATCCAAATGCCAATACAAAAAGACAAGTGCTTTCAGAATCATCCAAAATTTTTGACCCCATTGGATTATATTTACCAGCAACCATAAGATCCAAAATCCTTTTGCAAGACTTATGGAAAAAAAAATTGATTGGGATGAACCACTTTCAGTGGAAGACCAACTTCATTGGAAAAAATTAGCCACAGACTTGAACAAAGTTCAAGACATCTACGTACCAAGATGTGCTGGCTACAGATTGAAATCGCAAACACTACACATTTTTACAGATGCCAGCACACAAGCTTATGGGTGTTGTGCCTATTTAACAAGTGAAAATGAAAGTAACTTGGTTTATTCAAAGGCAAAAGTGGCACCCTTAAACCAAAAGAAAACTGTACCACAACTTGAATTATTAGCTGTCTCATTGGGAGTTAAAACAGCAAACTTTCTTTCACAAGTGTATAAAGAAGTTGACATAACAAACATTTACTTATGGACAGACAGTCAAATTTGTCTAACATGGGTGACCAACACAGATACAACTTCTTGCAAAAATATATTTGTGAAAAACAGACTAACAGAAATCAAAACTGCAAACACAAACCTTGGTATCAAATTTAGGTACATAAAAACAAAGGAGAATCCTGCAGACTTTTTGACAAGAGGGCTCTCTTACAAGCTGTTGAAAACAAATAAAATCTGGTATGAAGGGCCCGAATGGCTAACATGTGAGGATCTTTGGCCAGCCAAAGTAGTTAACCTCACACTCAACTCTACAACAACTGAAAAGATCACTGAGGACAAACCTATATTTGACTATCACCTTTATTCAGACCTAAACAAACTCTTGAGAATTACAGTCTATTGCTGCAAGTTTGTCAATAGCTACCTTCTCAAACACTGTCCTCAGAAAGCCTTTTCTAACTTAACAGAAACTGCAACAAAATACTGGCTCAAACAGATACAAGCTTCAGAATTTGACAAGGAGTTGAAGTATCTTAGGTCCAGTAGCACATTAAACAAAGGTATTCCTTCACTTGTCATGGATCTAAATCTGTACCTGGATACAGAGGGTCTGATAAGGTGTAAAGGAAGGCTTAACAAGTCAACTTTGACTTACAACTCTAAGCACCCAATTCTTCTTCCAAGGAGAAATCACTTCACAAAACTCATCATCAGGGATACCCACAACAAAATACACCACATGGGAGTCCCACAAACCCTGACAGAGCTGAGAAAAACTTACTGGCTACCAAAGGGTAGAACTGAAACAAAGAAAATTTTAAACACATGCATTCCTTGTAAACGTATCCATTCACGACCCTTTAAGACCCCAAGCCCTCCAGACCTACCTGTGGAACGAGTAACATTTACTCGGCCATTTGAAACCACGGGTATTGACTACACTGGAGCGGTAAATGTGAGTTTTGGAGACAAAATGGATTCAAAGGAATACAAAGTGTACATTGTACTCTTCACCTGTGCTGCCACACGTGCCATATGTCTAGACATAGTAGAAGATCTGACAGCAGAAGCTTTTATTGCTGCTTTCAGACGATTTTGTGCACACAATTCTGTACCCAAAACTATATGGTCAGACAATGCCACATACTTCAAATCTGGTGAAAGAATTATTCATCAGATTTGTGACAGTGAAACAGTACAAACTCATTTAACCAAACACAACATAACCTGGAAGTACATTCCTGTTAATACACCATGGTATGGTTCAATTTGGGAAAGAAACATACAAACTGTAAAGAACTGCCTTAAAAAGACTATTGGGACAAAACATCTACAACTTTTTGAACTCATGACTATTCTGTCAGAAATTGAAAATGTTGTCAACAACAGACCATTAACTTATGTGGGAGATGGTATTAATGAGCCAGAACCTCTCACACCAAACCACCTAATTAAGGGAGAAACAGTAAACATGTTACCAGAATCTGAACATAACAGTACAGAGGATCCAGATTGGGAAATAGGACACAAAGAACTCAACACAAAATACCAACATTTGACACAAATCAAACTCAATTTATAACAAAATGGAGAGAAGAATACTTAACAAGTCTTAGAGAAAGACATAAACAATTAACAAAACAAAGTTGGAATGATTCAGTCAAAATTGGGGACATTGTGTTGATACATGACAAGACACCAAGACAACATTGGTCAATGGGAAAAGTCTTGGAACTCAAAACTGGTGAAGACGAAGTTACCAGGGTTGTAAAACTGAAAACAGCAACTGGTGAGACCACCAGAGATATCACATTACTATATCCTTTGGAGTGTGGGGCTAAATTAGAACCATTACCCCAAAGGATGGATCAGGATACTATTGGGGAGGAATCTCTCAATGTGCCTGATGTAACTCAGACTAAACCAGACAGGCCTCAAAGAAAGACTGCTTTGAAAGCCAGAAAACTTTTACAAGAAAAAATTAAGACTGGTGACTTATAAAACTTACACAAACTGAGCAAAGTTAAAATGCTTAATAACTTTACTTTAATCCCATAAATTTCCTATACCTAAAGGGAGTCAAACTGATTGACATAACTTTAACTAAACTTGAGAAGTTGGCCTCTTGAACTTTAATATTTAAATAGGTCTTGAGTAACCTCTCTCTCCCTAAATTTCTACTTTATTCTTTTCAATCCATTTCACATGGTTTAAAACACAGTTTATCAAAAAATTTGATCTATAACACATACAAATTTTTCTCCGGCCCCCCCCCCCCCCCCAGTATATGGAAAAACTATACGCGCTCACAACATGGTATCATATGTGGTACATTTATTTCATAATTAAATATAAATTATTAATTAATTGAATTAAATATCTATACAAAATTGCCTCGGGATTGGCGACATAGCCTATTGGGAATGAAATAATTGAATTGCCATACGTACAAAGAACCTGTATGTATGAATCAGCCTCACATAGCAACAAGAAAACCCAATTTATTGTTTAGTCTACCAAAGAAAAGTAGACTAAACAAAATTTTGCGAGAACGGCAAAAAATACAAGCGAACCAAGGAACGGCTCTCAGGGCTGTTTATGTTACAGCGAAGCTTTAAACGCGGAGGATGTCTTTGTCCCCCTAGAGTCCTGAGTGAATTCCTTATAATATAAAACCTAGTGACTATAAAAGGATAGGCCTATTCCTTCAGGGGTTTATATAGTGACTGCCTATATTAATTACCTTAAGTAAATTCGCCGCGTAACCCCATCGTGGCGGCCCTACACCGAAAATGACCGTCACGCCCTACATCGAAACAAACAAAGACCCAGCAAAAATAAGGTGAGGCAATTTCAGTTTTTATTAACATAAGGCTTTCCCAACTCCCGATGCTAGAATTACCGTAATCAATATAAATATAAAGAGGTCCTTTAAAGACCTACATATTTATAACTCTCTAACGAAAAAGCATAGGGCTTTTGTCGGTAACCCTCCACTGACGTCTGTTGGAAATTTCCAACGGATGAGGGCACAGGCAATCAACCCATAGCCCTATATAGTTTTTCCAAAGTCATCGACCTCTTCCCATGTTGATGCTGGTTTCTTTATCCATGAGTCTGGTTTTGACCCACAGCATTGAAATAAATGCCATGAAATTGGACCTACTAGCTGATGAAGCTTTGTGTCTTCCTTTAAAATGGGGAAAACAGGTTGCCCACATACATAATTTTCTGGAACTGGATATTTGTTTAAGGATTTTGCGATCTTATCTTTTTCATCATTACTTAGCGATCCAAAGAAACTCAAAGGGACCACTTCCTCCGTCAAATACCAGTAATGATTGGCAAAAGATTTCAAAGCAGCATTTGCAACTTCCCTATCTTCCTTCTTGTAATTCACCAAATCATGATAAAACTTCAGATCATTAGCTGGACTATCTAGTGAATTAGAACATAAAAGCCAGTATTTTCCATAAATTAATGCATTAAATAGACACATTCTCTTTAATTTCTTAATCAATGATTCATCATATGATGCTTGGTGGGCAAAAGCATACATTTTATTTGTATACAAAATCATTGCCATCCACCTGGCACGGTGCATTGCACCAGGTTTCCGCCAATGACTGTTTTCTCTGGAAACCTCTCTTAAAAGCATTAAAGTTGTTTCAGCAACTTCCTTATAGTCATCGCGTGGAAAGCAGTCAGATTTTCTTAAACATTGGGTCATAAATTCTACACATTCTTCCTTTAGGCCTCTTTGATACCTTGATTTAACATCAAAAACATTGTATGTAGATTTCGTATTAATTTTCTTCCATTTAGACTCGCGAAATTCTTTGAATAACTCAAACTCAGGAGATTTACTTGGGCCAAAAATGGTTTCATACACAGCACACAAAACTCTTTCAGCCACATGATGGCGGCATGCTAACCAAATCAATTTCTTTTGCAAAAGTTCTTCAAGTAACTTACAGGAACCTTTCATCCATCCTGAATTGGATGCAGTGGTATCAAATGATACTCCAAAGACATTTTGCTTCAAGTTCATTTTTCAATACTTTGAAATACAGAAGTGGCTTGAGACAATCCAGTGGAATCATCTATTATAGAAACTGATAAAAGTTTTTCTACATTTGGGTATCCAGTAACAAGTATTGCAAGGCGGTCTTCTTGTTCTGAACATGATTTAGTAAGCAGCTTGCTATCCCAATGTACTAGGCAGTGATCAGGAGTAAAATCCTTGATGCAAGTTTCATATTTTCGTTTTCTTGTCTTTCGAGCGGCTCTTGCAGATGTGGTCCTGGAGAGAGACAGTTTTTCAATATCCTTGCCACACCTAATTGCTACTGCAGCAGCAAAAACAGTCCGTTGTCCAATAGAGAGATTAAGTCTGTCTGCAGTGGAGGAAACCAATGGCGAGGCAAGAATATTTTTGGGGCTGGAAGCATTTGAAGGTCCTGCTGTAGGTTCTGTCGGAAACTCTTCATAGCTGTCTGTCTCAGAACTGGTCGTGCTAGAAAGAAGGGTCTCTGATGTTCTGGCTGTAGCACTCACTTGCTTCACTGATTTATGTTTCTCTTTGCGTTTCTTCTCTTTCTCTAATCTAATGTACTTGCGCTGTACTTTTGATGCATAATCTGCATCTAGCAAACCTAAACATGTTTCTCGTTTTGTTCTTTGATCTTCTAAGAATGAAATATCATATGCTTTCTGAGGCTCAGTTCTCATGCGGTCTTTTTGGATTAATTCAACGGCATTTTGAGAAGAGATGTCAAAAAGGGAATCCATAATTTTCATGAAATTAGAGAGTTCATTTTCAAAGCTTGCTCTTTTTTTGTGCTTGATTAAATTATTATGCATTTCTTCTAGATTTAACAGCATCTTCCTGCCTTTAGGGTTTTTACTAATATCTATAGTAGGAATGCATGCTTTTTGCCATATATTAGTAGCTTCTGTAGAACTTCATTAACAGTAGAATCTTTTGTAACTTTTGGACCCTTATACTGCATTCTCCGTAAATAAATAAAATGGCTTAGAACATCTTTATTGGATGGTAAAACAATTTTAGATGAACTCATAATATCAGCCTGCAAGCGACCAAGAATAAAGTCATGCTGTTTTGTAGCTGTTTGACTCATTTTTTATTTATTTTTCAAATAAAGCAGTCTGAAAAGAAACAATAAGAGTAAAAACAATGCTTGTTTATTAAAATTCAATGTAAAAAAGGATTTTTAAATTTTGATTATACTCACAATATACTCATAAATAATGTAACTTAAGCACCTTATTTTATATTAATACAATAAGGTGCTCTTGGACAAAAGAAAATGAAAATTTTCAAAATTACGTAAATTTCTATCTTAATGAACTTTTCTAATAGAACGTTTGATTCTAAATCATTTTTATTCTATAACATTTTCGATAAAGTTGATAGTTTTTTAGATATATGGGGTTTTTAGGAAAAGGGGATGGGCAAAATTTCAAGGGGGGTGGGGGGGATTCAAAATTTGTTGGATTAGAAAATGCTTGTTAAATTCGTGTTTAGGACATCATTTGGCACAACATTAGACTCCTGGACCTTGACTTTTTGAAAATGACCCAAAAATGGTACACCCTAATAGGGCATAAGTAGACAATACGTAGACAATAGAGATGTCCGATGCATGATTAATCAATACAATGTTATTTTTTCAATTTATTGGGTTCAGAATGTTAGAAAATCTAAAAGAGGAAGAGCCATTGTTGTCCCAAGGCGATATATGACTAAGCTGATTGATGCAGCATTGCTTGTATATATTAAGTTAAGGTGTGTTTATATCCATCTCATAATTGTACAGTAAGGTTAGTAAAAAATTCACTTAATTTAGAGCTAGCATTTTTGGGCTCTTGTGGCATCATTGTTTGGGCACTCTTGTGGCATCATTTTTAAGAGTCGCTGCGCGTCCTTCCTATTCGTTTGTTGAATGCGGCACTTACAGCGCGTGGTCTTATAGAGAGCTCTCTTGCAATTCAGTTTGGTTGTTTAGATAAAAGATTGTTGCATCGTGCAATGGTGCAGGTTGTGTTGTTGTTGCAAGGTTTAGAAAGAAGACCATAAATAGTGCCCCTTTTGTTTTTTATCTTAATTTTATGCAACTGAGGCCTAAGGTAGGCCCACATCGAGTCAGCAACCCTGAGGTAGGACCTAATAGGACCTCCAAGTCCGTAAGTTTTTAGTCTAGCTTAACTTGGGCTGTAGATTAAACTGGCCCTTCAGAGCTTGGCCGTTCACGGCTCAGCTGGGATTCTGAACCCAATAAAATAAAAAAAAATATCATGGTCCTTTGAACCGGATTCTAGCACAAGACTGAGTCCGTGACTATTTTCCGGCAAAGTTCTGATTGTGCAAATTGTAGCCCAAGTTAGTCCTAGAAGGGTTGAGCATAATTGAGTTAAGATCCCAGGGTAGAAAGTTTGGTCGCCCAATTACGAAACTTAGCCACTAGTCTGTCGTTGTTTCGGGCCTACATTTTTACCGGTTTGGTTAATTTGGTTTATTATTCGTAGGCGAAGGTTGCAGACCAGTGCGCCAGTTACTTGGGTGGAAAATTTGGTATTTCATACTGGTGGTTGGTCGGTACCCCACCCAGTTATTCAATTTATTTGAAAAAAGCAAAATTTGAGTTTGATCAGTTTGGTTAAGCATTTTTACCATTCAGCTTACTTGGTATTCAGCCCAATTGTTGTTTGCATTGAAGATGAGTGCATCTGAATTGAACAAATTTAGAAAACGGAGAATCGCCTACAAAGGTCTAATTACAAAGGTCATTGCCACTATAGATTCTGCCATAGAGCAAGAGGATTTAAGCTTAGTGACTGCACAGCTTTCCATATTAGAAACTAAAAAGGTTGCTCTAAGCGAAGTAAATGTTAAAATTGAGGCTCTTTTAGAAGAGGATGAAATAGAAAATAACATATTTTACTTTGAAGAGATTATTGATGATATAATTAAAGTATGCCACAGAGCAAAAGAGTTTAGCAGCTCAGTACAGTTAGAGACCAGATCTAATAATGAAACACAACCCTCAACAAATGGTGTTTCTGAAGTTAAGGTTAACAGATCTGCAGTTCAATTACCGAGGCTTGTACTCAAAACATTTTCTGGGAGTATTCAGGAATGGCAAGGATGGGCAGACAGTTTTCAATCAGCTGTTCATTCTAGTCAAGTGTTAAGTGCGGTGGAGAAGTTTAATTATTTGCAGTTCCTCTTGGAAGGGGAGGCAGCAAAGACAATAGCAGGATTAGCATTAACAGAGGCTAATTATAATGTGGCTTGGGATATATTAAAGAAACGGTTTTGTAAGCCAGAGATCTTAATTAAAAGCCACCTTCGCGAACTTTTAGCTATACCTCCTGTTAATAATTCCAATCGTGTCAAGGAGTTACGGCAGTTGTATGATGAATTTGAAGTTAGAACTAGGTCCCTGGACAACTTTCGTGTAGGAATGGAAAGGTATAGTATAATGTTGGTCACTATACTGGAGTCTAAATTGCCTAGCTCAATTTTGTGTACATCCCCCTTCAGCAGATGTTAAGTCTTTTAAGCACAGAATTAGCAAGACGAGAGGGAATTGAGTTTGCACAGTGAGATGTTAAACAAGGAGACAAGGGCAGGCACAGCACCAAATTTTCTACAAAACG
Organism: Bathynomus jamesi; assembly: GCA_023014485.1. Classification (NCBI taxonomy): domain Eukaryota; kingdom Metazoa; phylum Arthropoda; class Malacostraca; order Isopoda; family Cirolanidae; genus Bathynomus; species Bathynomus jamesi. The sequence continues at coordinate 494,307 of JAJOZX010000054.1, read as the reverse complement.
GAATAGCCCAGGTACAGTGTCAGCTCTACATGCATCCTCTGAGAATAAATTAAAGGGAATCAAGGAATGCATATTTTGCGAAGGCAACCACAAGTCATAAATGTGAGGTGGCTGAGGCTTTACCTTTTGAGGAGAGAAAGGACAGAGTAACTAAGTCCACAGCATGTTTTAAATGTTTTTTGAAAGGTCACAGAGCAAGGTTTTGTAAATTTAAAATTTTGTGTAAAAAATGCCATGGCCGGCATCAGCCATTATTGTGTGAAAACACTCCTAGTAGGTCTACCCCAGATGTAGAGACATCAGTGGCACATGCCACTGCTATGAAAGGGAGTAAAAGTAAAATGGGATTATTGCAAACAGCTGCAGCATTATTAATTAGGAATGATGGAGAAGCTACTGTGAGAGTGTTGTTTGATAGTAGTAGCCAGTGTAGATTTATTAAGACCAGAATTTCCAGAAAATTGAAGTTTAAAGAACTTAAGAGGGAAAATTTAAGAATTTCTGGGTTTGGGGGTTCCGTTCAAAACCGAACCAAAGTTAAGAAGGTAGAAGCTCTGGTTAAGGGGTTGTTACCACAAAGTCCCACTATCAAGGTCCAAGCTGTAGAGATTGAAGAACTTTGTGCCCCAGTCACTACTTGTTTAGATATGGCATGTGTCCAAGAATTGCAAGTTAAAGGAATTAATTTGGGCAATAATAAGTTTGAAGGAAAAGAAGATATTAGTCTTTTGATTGGAGCTGACTATTATTGGGACTTCATCACTATTGAAAAATTTATTATTTAGAATTTATTTTATTTAGCTTGAGAGAGATTATTTTTATTTAGGTGTAGTATTAAGGTTAAGTTTACTTTAAATAGACACGGTAATTATAGAAATATTAATGGCCTATTTAGACACTGTCAACATAGCTACAGACTTTTTCACTGTAGGTTGCAGTGGTTTTCAGGTTAAAATTTGGTCAGCAGCCAGATTACTAACTATGGTGAGGCTAAATTTAAAATTAATTTAGACTTACCAAAAATGAAGTTGCCAGTTGAACGTTACCCTTTCTGTTTCTAACTAATCCATAAGTTTCATTTAGTTTCCAGGTTTGAATTTTATTTGTTAAGTTTTAAGTTATTATTTAACACACTGCTAGGTTATTTATTTGTAGGGGCTATTTCCCAGACCTAGGTTTTGCAGGTTAAGTTAGGCTAGGGCTGGATTGCCCTTAAGTTTTTGGTTTTAAAGGTTAAGGTTTAAGGTTTTATTCAAGTTAAGTTAGGGCTATATTGCCTTTAGGTTTTAATAGGGGCGATAACAGCCATTTAATTATTGAGTTAGGGCCGTTGTAGCCCGGTTCGAGTTTCGTCTAGGTACCTAGTTTTTTCTCTTACCTTAGTTATTTTCTTTAACTTACTTACACCTAGTTCTGATAGGCCTCTATTTAGTTAAACATGGTTTTTGATTAATTGCAGTGGTTATTAATTAAGGATAAGGTTTAATTAAAGGTTGTTAGGTTTGAAGGTTGACTCAGTTTCCCAGTTTGGGTAACCACGAGCATTTTAATTTTTTTTTGAGAAAAAAGGGCCCGCTTCATGCGGTCAAAAATTTTCAAGACTGGCCAAAGCTCCGTTTTTCTTTGTCCCAGAAACTTTTTTTTTTCCTTCTTTTTGTTAATTAGGGAAACCCAACTTCACTAGTTGGTTAGAAACGAGGGTTTTTATTTTTATTTATTTTGTTTATATTTTATTTGGAAATATATGCGGTTATTTCTAACCACTTTTTTCAACATTCCCCCCAAGGGGAAAAATTTACCCAGAATTGTATTCTTGGGAAATTTTATTTATTTTTTTTTATGAATGAAAATGACATGCTCTTCAGAAAAGTTCCTTTTAGGTGAAATATGAAAATGAAAGCGTCTTTTCTGTAGAACGTTGGTCCTAAGTTATAGCTATTTACAATTATTTACAATTTTCTATTTGTGGTCTTCACAAAGATCCACTCTGTATTTTCCTTTGCAGTTCTTCCCGAAATCTAACTGCAGCTTGTCTTTGTGGTCGGGGTTGAGTAGCGGCAGTAGTAGTGTCAGGAGAATCTACAGTTCCTGATTCTGTGGAAGAATTTTCCAGTTCTTCCAGGTCAATATTCGGCTTATCAGTTATTTCCAGTGGGTATAACCGATATATGTGTCTTCTGGAGAGATGACCATTGGGTGTTTTTACAGTTACATGCCTGATTATGCCATCTTCATCTGGGTGTAATGTTTCAATTACAGCAATCTTCCAGAAGTATTTGGGATTCATAGAATTTTCATCTAAGAGACATAGTTCTCCTACTTTAGGTTCTTTACTTACTGGTTGTTTGTGTTGTTGGTATTCTTTTTCCCTCAAACTACTCAAATATTCGTATCGCCATCTTTTTTGATTTCTTGAGATTGTTTAGCTCCCTTATGAAAGTAATCCAGTATTTTCTTTCTTTCTTTGTCCTCTGTTGTTGTCATATAATCAGCATCCACCTGATCATCTTCATTAACAGCTTCTTGGGTATCATTAGTGGTTAAAAAGTTGAATTTGGTATTGTCATACCCAAAAAGCAACTTGAAAGGAGTTAGTAGATCAGAGGAAGGATCTTCATTTGAATTAACATAAGTGAGTGGTCTTGAATTAATTGTGTTCATTATTTCAAGAACAATTGTTTTTAGTTCAGTTAACGGGATTTTTCTTCCTTTTAGGGAGGTATAGAGGGCTCTTTTGACTAAACCCACCATTCTTTCAGCTATTCCTAAGGTTCTGGGTGAATAGGCTGCTGTAAATTTCCACTGGATACCATGATCAGAGAGGTACTGAGACACAAGAACATTTTGGAACCAATGTTTAAGGTAATCTTCAGATCTTTTGTAGGTGGATTGATTGTCTGAAATCAAAACCTTTGGAAGGGAGTAGTTTAAGGACAAATGGTAGAGTTATCTTAAAAAGGTTTTAGCAGAAAGGTCAGTGCAGATGTGAAGGCTGGTGAATCTGGTGGCGCAGCAAGTGAACAATAATAAGTAGACTTTCATGAATTGGTTATTCTCATCCTGGACAGAAATTGGACCAGCATAGTCAAGGGCAGTTTTTTCAAAGGGTTTTTCATAGCTTAAACATTCCGTTACTAAGAATCCAGTAGTAGGCACTTCATAAGCCATGGCAAAGTATTTTTGGCAAAACAGACATTGTTTCAGAACCTTTTTAACTACTTGCCTTATTTTGGGGATCCAGAATTCCTGTCTGAGGAAATTGCATGTGGTAGCTAAGGTTGCATGACTGGCTTTTGCATGACATTCAGTTACAATTAACGTTGTTAAATGAGAATTTTCAGGCAGTAGTACAGGATACCTAGCAGAATAGTTAAGGTTAGTTGCATATTTATATCTCCCCATTGTTCTGACTAACCCTTCTTTGTCAATGAAGAGTTTTAGATTCTTTTGCAGCTTTGTTAGGTCCTCAACTTTTTCTCCTTTATTTAGTTTGTGGATTATTTCTTTTTCTTTTGAGAAATGTTGTTGCTGGACTAATTTTAGCCAGTAATTTGTGGCCTTAGTTTTGTAAGCTGTATGATTTTTCTCCAAAACAGCAATTTGTTCTTCCATTGTCAGGTTACATTTGGGGTTATATTTGTGAGTGCGGAAGTACTTTAAGTTTTCTATGAACCGTAGAACATAGGCAGTGATTCTGACCAGTTTTTTCCTGTTAGAGAATCTTTCCATGTTTAACAAGGGAGTTTTTTCATTTATTTCTTTACAAGTTGTTTGACACACATTATTGTTGTCTGTAAGGTTTCTTGGTGGGGGTTAAAAATTAAGTTGGTTGGCCATTCAATTTCATTTCTCAAAAATGTGGGACCATGTTGGTAAAAGTGAAGAAGTTTTTGAAATTTCTTGAAAGATATTGGTCTGGTGAGTAGGTCTGCTGGGTTGTCTTCTCCTGCTACATGTCTGAATTCCAGGTGATGGTTTAAGTTTCTTGTTGCTTCCTGAATGTCTTTCACTCTGTTTTTTACAAAGATTGATTTCATTTTTAGAGATTTTTGAGCAGTCCAATTTAAAGCCACTTGTGAGTCTGTCCAAATTATTGTTTTGAAGAACTTTTGGTTTTCTGAGTTTTCTTCTAGGTAGGTTTCTTTAAGGTATTCTAGGACTTTGGTTCCTAGGCAGATTGCCATTAATTCCAAGTTACAAATGGTCCAATTTTTTGATTTGGGGTTGACTCTTGATTTAGCGTAAATTAGTTCGGATTTTCCATTTCCAACTAGATAGCAACTTACTGCATAACCTTCTTGGCTGGCATCACAAAAGATGTGGAGTTGAAGATTTTCCATGAGAGGTTTGGGATTTTCAAAAGCTTGTCTAGGAAAATTCAGAAATTCCACTTTGTTTATTTCTTTACAAAGTTTTTTCCATTCACGCAGCATTTCCGGTTCTAGATATTCATCCCAATTTTTTTTGGTAGCTGTTACTTTCTGTATGAAGAGTTTTAATTTAAACACTAAGGGTGCAACAAATCCAATTGGATCAAACAATGATTGCACAGAACTTAGTATTTCTCTTTTAGTTTTGGCTTCTGAGTTCAAGTTTACAGTTTTTAGATGGAGTGTATCAGCACTTGTGTTCCAACCATATCCTAATAGTTTTACATTTTCTTTATCTTCGGAGGAGGCTATGTCATGTTTTTCAAATAGTCCTTGAAGTTCTGAGTGATTAGTGTTATTTTATTTATTTGTCGGGTTCGAAATCCCAGCTGAGCCGTGAACGGCCAAATTCTAAAGGGCAAGTTCTACCTAAAGCCCAAGTTAAGCTAAATTAAAACTTACGGATTTGAGATCCTATTAGGTCCTACCTCAGGGTAACCTCAGGGTTGCTGACTCGATGCGGGCCTAACTTAGATCTTAAATTACATGAACTTAAAAAGTAAACAAAAGGGTACTATTTGTGGTCTTCTTTCTGAACCTTGCAACAACAACGCAACCTGGACTATTGCACGATGCAACAATCATGTATCTAAACAACCAAACTGAATTGCAAGAGAGCTCTCTATCAAACCACACCTTTACGTACGACCTTCCACAAACGAGTAGAAAAGACGCGCAGCGTCTCAAAATGATGCCAACAGTGTGACCAAACAATGATGCCACAAGAGCTCAAAAATGCTAGCTCTAAATTAATTTAATTTTTCACTAACCTTACAATTATGAGATGGATATATATACACACCTTAACTTAATATATATACAAGCAATGCTGCATCAATCAGCTTAGTCATCGTATCGCCTTGGGACAACAATGGTTCTTCCTCTTCTAGATTTTCTAACACTCCCCACCGAAGAGGCATTGTTGTCATTACCTTCTGCAAGGTTAGCCAAGCCTTCTTCATGAGGCTGTAACTCAAATGTTTCATCTTGACTATCTGTGTTTTTGCTGATTTCTAAAGCATAGAGTTTTTGTATAGGTCTCTTTAACTTTCCTCCTGAAGTCTTTACCAGTGCAGACCTAACTAAATTGTCTTTGCCAACAAACAACTCTTCAATTATGCCAAGCTTCCAGCATTGCCTTGGTCTTTCATCCCCAATCATTACCACTTCTCCCACCTTGATACAATTTGCATTGGAGCCCTTTACCTTGCCTGATGGGTAATAATTGAGTTCTGGCAAGTATTCCATCTGCCACCTCTTCCATAACTGATCTTGTAGCTCTTCAAGGTACCTGAACCGTCTGGTTAACTCTCCTTGAGTGCTCTGGATGGGCTGCAAGTCTTCTGGCACACTGGGGTTTGATGTTAATCGTTTACCACAAAGAAAATGATTTGGTGTCAATGGCTCTGCATCCTGCCTACTGTTGTAAACAAAAGTGATAGGCCTACTGTTCACCATTGCTTCTACTTCACATAAAACAGTAGAGAATTCTTCTTTGCTCAAATGAGCATTAGCTAAAAGTTTCTTTAATGGACACTTTACACTTCTCACTAGCCTTTCCCAAAATCCTCCCACCATGGTGCTCTCTCAACAATAAACTCCCACTGTACCCCTTGGTGTGAAAAGTAGGATTGGAATCCTTCCTCTTTTAGCAAGGACCAAATTTCATGGAGTTCCTTTGCAGCCTTTTTGAAGGTTTTTGCATTATCCGATATGATTTTATTTGGGAAACCCCTTCTGTTCACAAACCGTTTAAAGGCCAAAAGAAATACATCACTACTTAAGTTGCTTACCAACTCCAAATGGATTGCTCTGGTGGTAGCACAGGTGAAAAGACATATAAACCTTTGTTAGACTCCCCTCGCTCATACACATAGACTGGCCCTGCAAGTCTACTCCCACTACATCAATGGGGCAGTATAGACACACCGTTCTCTGGAAGTGGAGCCACCTTTTCATAATAGGCTTTGCACTCCAACGCTTGCAAACCACACATTTATGCAAGACCTTTTTCACTACTTGTCTAATTTTGAGAATCCAAAATTGTTGTCTAATCTCTATTATCACTTCTCTAACTCCAGCATGTAACAGCTTATGATGAGTATCCAGGATCAAAAGGTCCACAAAGTGCCCCCCAGAAGGTAGCAAAATTGGATGTCTTTTCTCCTCTGGAAGCCCAGAAAACTGTAGTCTACCTCCTACTCTCAATAAATCCTGATCCAAAAACACATCCAAACCCTTGAGCGCAGAATGTGTTGGTAGAACCTGTAATGGATGGCTGGTGAGCAATTCTCTCTCTTCACCAAATTTTTCTTCTGCATATATACCACCACAGTATTTCCTGTGCTTGCTGAATCTCATTACTGTTCAGGAATTCCTTCCTTCTTGTTTCTCCCTTAATGTTGTTGGTAAATCTATATACCCATGCTGTCACTCTTAACAATCTTTTCAGACTGCTAATGTCCTCAAGCCTCAATATGGGGTCCTGCTGCATAACTTGACAACTGTTCACAGCGCATTTTCTCACCTCACTCACCCATGCTTCTTCAGCCTGGCATTCTCCTACAATAGGCTGATTAGAAGGCCAGTTTTCACTTCCAAGTTTTAGCCACTCTGGCCCATTCCACCACAAACTTGATTGTGAAAGATCTTTCACCGAAATTCCTCGTGTTGGTAAATCAGCGGGGTTTTGGATGCCTGGACAATGCTTCCATTGCTTGGGATCTGTGTGCGCTTGAATTTCCTCCACCCTTGGCAAACAAATGGTTTCCATTTCCTTGCCTGACTTCTTAACCAGTGCCAAACTATAGTGGAGTCTGTCCAATAATAGCTTGGAATTTCATAGAGGGGCCAAAGACTTTCGCACTGTAATTGCAAGCCGACTAGCAATAACGGCACCCATAAATTCCAACCTTGGAACAGAAAGCCTTTTCAAAGGTGCTACTCTACTCTTTGCCGCAACCAACCTGCAACTTACTTCTTCTTGCAATGCGCCCAGGGCCGGATTAACCATTAAGCAAAATAAGCCCGTGCTTAGGGCATCAAGGGAAGGGGGGCACCACAGAAATTTTCCATTGTCGGATTTACCATGGATTTATTATACTATTATAATCGCGGCTTATAGCCTATAAGCTGTTGAAAACTGAATTATATATATTCATATATAGTATTTATTTTTTTTCATTGTTTGAATTTGTAGTGAACAACAACCCTTTTGAGAGAATAAATATATTTCGTTGTAATCACACACTTTACGCTTTGCGTTATTATTTTGTTTATATCAAATCTTTGAGCGCCATATTAAAAATACATATAGATTAAATATTTTCGTGTGCTATAGGAAGTTATTCTGAACGTGTGATTTGTGCATATAATATTAAATATATATTTTACATAATCATTTGGTATTGTTTTACAGAAAGATTTAGGTTTATAGAATTGTAATATAAATTAATATTAAAATAAAAGAAACTATAAACTCTCTATATTGCTGTTGTATCAAGTGATGTTTATCACGGCCATTATAATAATAAGATATACTGACCTAAGTTAATTAGCGTTGAAGAAGTTTATCTGTTGCTCTCTCTTCTTCTCTAGGGTAAGTCTATGAAGTGTACTTTATTTGTATATATAACAATATTTTATCATACACGTATCTTTATTTTATAATTTATTTATCTATTGTCATAACAGTATAAAAGAATTTAGATTGTAATAACCAGAGTGAATAATTTGTAATGTATATATAACATCAAACGTAGTTAGGACAATTTAGGCCCTAAGCAAATGTTCATATTTCCTATAATTAAATATTGTGTTTTAAATAAATAAATAAATGTAAATATAAAATGTGGCTCGTTAATAGTGAAATGTTAATATTGATATTTTTATAGATTGCGTATTATTAATTCTAATGTTAAGTATTTTTATTTTATAGGTTTCGGTTCCTTCTTTCGGTTCCTTCTTTTGGTTCCTTCTTTCGATTTGATTTGTATTCAACATTTCGAGTTGATATTTCGGTTGAGTTATATTTAATTGCCACTTATATTTAAATTGCCACTTTGGTTGTGTACGGTTCCCATTTTGTCTTTCTGAGAATAAAAGAACAAAGCCAAGATTGTGATATGTGTAACTGTGTTGATTGCCACATAATATACAAATAAAATATTCTTTTTATTTCTGTATTTTACAGACCCCAAGAACCAAGATGAAACGTGTTCAGTTAAGTGGTGCACAAAAGCGAAAACTATCAAAAGAGAAACAAGAGAAGACTTTGGATTTAGAGTCCAAGACTGCAAAGCTGACTGATTTCTTCACACAAGTTCCACGACCACAACGTCAACATGATATACCGATTCTGAATCAAAACCAATCTCCGTCATCAGAAGTGGACACAAATACCACTTTGATCACTTCAAAATCAAAATATGATGACGTTGGAATCACCGAGGTGTCACAAGCAGGTTCATCTACCACATGTCTCACTACTGATCTCACTTTGCCTGTAAATTCTCTTGATACCTCTACTGCAAATGTTGATTCAAGTTGCTTTACAAGACATTCTGGGGTTGAAATAATTGCTGAAAATGAAAGTTTAGTGGACCATGGTGATGGTGGTGAAATGAATCAGTCTGCAGAAGATGAAGTAAATATAGCAAAAGATCCAGGGTTGTGGCTTGATTTCTCTGCTGATGATGTGGCTTATTGGATTGCTTGTGGACCCAGTGACTGTCAACACCACAATGGGCCATTTGACAAGTCTTACCGGCATTTCAGTAGTGGCAAACCAGCAAGATACTGTTCACAAAAACTTTTCGTTGGGACAAAAGCCAATGGTGAGAAATACAAGAGAGAGTGGTTATTGTATTCACCATCAACAGGATCAGTTTACTGTTATGTTTGTAAACTGTTTGCTCCTAAAAATGTCTCACATTTTGTTATAAGAGAAGGGTTCAGTGACTGGCGAAATACTATTGTAATTGATCATCATGAAAAAAGCACTACTCACCGAGACTCTATGCTAACATACTTAACTCGCAGACAAGGTGCGGGGTTGGGACAACAGTTGGAAAAACAAATTCAGGAAGAGTGTGATTACTGGGAACATGTCTTGAGGCGTGTCATAGCTGTTATTTGTACGTTAGCTGAACGTGGCTTGTCTTTTCGAGGAACAGAAGAAAGATTTGGATCATTGCAGAATGGGAATTTTTTAGGGCTGCTTGAGCTCATAAGCCGGTTTGATCCATTTTTAGCAGGTCACATTTTGAAATATGGAAATTCTGGCAAAGGAAATCCTTCTTACCTGTCCAAAACCACCTGTGAGGAACTCATTCAACTAATGGCTCAAAAGGTCCACGCACTCATTGTTGACGAAGTAAAATCTTCTGGTTATTTTAGTTTGTCAGTTGATTCAACACCAGATCTATCACATATCGATCAGTTAAGTGTTGTACTTAGGTACTTAAAAGATGGACAGCCTATTGAACGCTTTTTAACCTTTCTGAAAATGAAAAGCCATACTGGTGAGGAAATGGCAAATCAGGTGTTGCAGTACTTACGTGAAGTTTGTAAGCTAAACTTTTCAAAATGTAGGGGTCAATCTTACGACAACGCTGCCAACATGTCTGGGCGTTATAAGGGGATGCAGCAAAAAATTTTAGAAACAAACAAGTTTGCTATATATGTGCCCTGTGCAGCCCATTCACTGAATCTGGTAGGCCGAAGTGCTGTTGACTGCTGTCAGAGGCGGTTAATTTCTTCTCTACAGTGCAGTTGCTCTATACCTTTTTTTTAGCCTCAACCAGCAGGTGGAAATTCTTAAAGGTTGTATTGGAAATGAAAGTGTCTTAAAATCCCTCTCTGATACCAGATGGAGGCACATGCTATGGCAACAGCAGCAATTTGAAATCTTTCCTTAAAATTTTAGAAGCGTTAGAATGTATAGCTGAAGACCAGTCACAAAAGGGAGACACTAGAAGAGAAGCAAATAATATTGCAAATAAGATGCAAGAGCTAGAATTCGTTTTTATGTTGAATTTTTGGGATGAGATTTTGCAAAATTTTCATAGAGTAAGCAAAGTTCTACAGAATAAGGAGTGAACTTAAAAACATGTGCAGATCTGTATGGATCATTAGCTGACCAACTGTGCACTTCACGAGATGAATTTGAAAGATATGAAGCAGCTACAAAGGAAATGCTACCAGATGTTGATTACAAGGCAGCTCAAACTCGCAAACGTATCAGAAAGAAGGTACCCAATGACGGAGATGCACCAGAAGTATATCTGAATGCCAGAGATAAATTTCTTATCACCACCTTTTACACAATTGTTGACAAACTTGAAACTGAGATGAGAAGAAGAGGAGAGATATACAAAGAAATAGCAGAGATTTCTTTTCTAAGTGATGTGCCACATAATGTCACCACTTCATCATCTACTGAAATTGAAAGGTATTCTCAGGGTTGTAAAACGATGATTGATGCTTACCCAGAGGACTTGAACACTAATTTCTCTGCTGAGCTTCAGCAGTTTCACTCATATGTGTGCCATAAGTTCAGTGCAAAAAAAAATGTAAAAACAAGATTCAGTCATGCTGAACTTTCTTTAAAATAATTGTAGAAGACAATATTGAGTGTGCCTTCCCAAATGTAGAAATTGCCTTTCGTATATTTTTAACATTAATGGTCACAAATTGCTCAGCTGAGCGTTCATTTTCTCAGTTGAAGTATATTAAAAATACCAACAGAACAACTATGCAACAAGGCAGGCTGGATGCCTTATCTCTACTAAGTATAGAAGCAGATGTGTTACGTAAGATTAGTTTGAGGATCTGATCAAAGACTTTGCAATTAAAAAAAGTAGGAGAAACTTTTCAAATATAAATGAAGTGGAAGTATACAAAATAAACATTATTTCCATCTACTTACTGTAAGTTTTGTTTCATTTCAAAAAATAAAATTTTATTTTATGGTTTATTTTTGTTTATATTTTGAATTACATATATATGGGGCACCAAAATCTTTTAAGTGCTTAGGGCCTCTAAAGGTCTTAATCCGGCCCTGAATGCGCCTCTTATATAAATACAAGTTGCATAGGCTTCCTCACTTGCATCACAAAAGATGTGCAGCTCCAAATTGTCTGGACTATTGTTCAACTCTCCAAAGTACCATCTTGGGATTTCAATGTCTCCAAGATGTGCCAATTCTTTGAACCAATATTTCCACCTTACCACCATATGATCAGGTAACTCTTGGTCCCAACCAAGTCCAATTTCCCAGAGGCTCTGAAACCAAATTTTTGACTTTATTACAAATGGAGCCAGGAATCCAAGAGGATCAAAGACCTTCGAAGCCAAACTAAGAGCTGTACGTTTTGTCCACCCTGTCTCATTCTCGGCCAGCTCTACTAAAGATTTCCCATTGAAGGTAAACAAATCATCATCTTGCTGCCAAACGATGCCTAGCACCTTTGCGTCTATTGCCCACAACTCCTTAATACCAGAATCCTCAATACTTTCTGCTGCGTCAGGTACTACAGAGGAATGACTCATAAACTCTTGTAATTGCGAATGATTGGTCTGCCATTTTCTGAGCTCCATGCCAGCCTCCCTCATTATAGCTCTAGCCTCCATGAATATCTGTTTAGCCATTTCTGTATTATCCACGGAACATAGCAAATCATCAACATAAAAATTTTTCCTTATGTGTTCAATAGTGTTAGGATAGACTTCAGAATATTTCTTAAAATGGTACTGCATAGTAGCTGCCAACAGAAATGGACTAGAGCTGAGGCCAAACAACACTGACTTCATTCTATATGCTTGAACCTTAGGTTCATTTTCCAACAAGTCTTTCGTATCCACCCACAGATACCTTACTGCATCTCTGTCCTCTGGTTTTAACTTTATCCGCAAAAAGGCTTGCTTCACATCTGCAGTCAATGCTACTCTACCAAACCTGAATCTCAGTAACAAGGAAAATAAATCTGCATTTAAATTTGGCCCAGCATCCAAACAGTCATTCAAGGACACACCACCTTTGTCCTTGGCTGAGCCATCAAAAACTACCCTCAGTTTGGTGGTAGTTTTGTTTCGCCGTACCACTGCATGGTGTGGCAGATAATGTGCCTCCTGGCTCACCAGCTCACCTTGCACCCTTTCAGCATAGCCCTCCCTTACATAACTTAGGATGGCCTCATCGTATTCAATAACAACTCCTCATTTTTTCTTAGCCTGTACAATGAAGTCTCCAACCTCCGATTAGCTAGCTGAAGGTTTGAACCGGGTTTGCAAGAATCCTTCCATGGTAGGCCAACTTCATAGCAACCATCTCTAAACCCAATCCCTTTTTCAAAGTGCTCTAAAACATCATTGTTCACTGTACTTGCCTGGTTGTCCTTTATACCAATAGATTCAAGTTCCCAAAACGCTTTCAAATGCCTTTCCAGACCATGGCTGTTCTCCTCAATCTTAACAAAGAGAGCCTTAACTTCCATTTCATTGCAATAACTACCATGTAGCATCCAGCCTAGCTTACTTTCAATAGCTACTGGGCCTTGAGATGTACGGACAATATTACCAGTGATGAAGTCCCAATAATAGTCAGCTCCAATCAAAAGACTAATATCTTCTGTTCCCTCAAACTTATTATTGCCCAAATTAATTCCTTTAACTTGCAATTCTTGGACACATGCCATATCTAAACAAGTAGTGACTGGAGCACAAAGTTCCTCAATCTCTACAGCTTGGACCTTGATAGTGGGACTTTGCGGTAACAACCCTTTAACCAGAACTTCTACCTTCTTAAATTTGGTTCGGTTTTGAACGGAACCCCCAAACCCAGAAATTCTTAAATTTTCCCTCTTAAGTTCTTTAAACTTCAATTTTCTGGAAATTCTGGTCTTAATAAAACTACACTGGCTACCACTATCAAACAACACTCTTACAGTAGCTTCTCCCTCATTCCCAATTAATAAGGCTGCAGTTGTTTGCAATAATCCCCCTTTACTTTTACTCCCTTGCATAGCAGTGGCATGTGCCACTGATGTCTCTACTTCTGGGGTAGGCCTACTAAGAGTGTTTTCACACAATAATGGCTGATGCCTACCATGACATTTTTTGCACAAAATTTTAAACTTACAAAACCTTGCTCTATGACCTTTCAAAAAACATTTAAAACATGCTGTGGACTTAGTTACCCTGTCCTTTCTCTCCTCAAAGGGTAAGGCCTCAGCCACCTCACATTTATATGACTTGTGGTTGCCTTCGCAAAATATACATTCCTTGATTCCCTTTAATTTATTCTCAGAGGAGGCATGTAGAGCTGACACTGTACCTGGGCTATTCCTTTTTGTGGAAACTTTGGTGCTGTGCCTGCCTTTGTCCTCTTGTTTACCATCCCACTGTGCAAACTCAACTCCCTCTCGTCTTGCTAATTCTGTGCCTAAAAGACTTAACATCTGCTGAAGGGGGATGTACACATGTTCTGCAGAGTGTCCCCTACTTAATTCAAGCAAAATTGAGCTAGGCAATTTAGACTCCAGTGTAGGAACCAACATTATACCATACTTTTCCATTCCTACACCCAAGTTGTCCAGGGACCTAGTTCTAATTTCAAATTCATCATATAACTGCCGTAACTCCTTGACACTATTGGGATTATTAACAGGAGGTATAGTTAAAAGTGCACGGAGGTGGCTTTTAATTAAGATCTCTGGCTTACCAAACCGTTTCTTTAATATATCCCAAGCCACATTATAATTAGCCTCTGTTAATGCTAATCCGGCTATAGTCTTTGCTGCCTCCCCTTCCAAGAGGGACCGCAAATAATTAAACTTCTCCACGGCACTTAACACTTGACTAGAATGAACTGCTGATTGAAAACTGTCTGCCCATCCTTGCCATTCCTGAATACTCCCAGAAAATGGTTTGAGTACAAGCCTCGGTAATTGAACTACAGATCTGTTAACCTTAACTTCACAAGCATCATTGTTGAGTGTTGTGTTTCATTATTAGACCTGGTCTCTAACTGTACTGAGCTGCTAAACTCTTTTGCTCGGAGGCCTACGTTAATCATATCATCAATAATCTCTTCAAAGTAAATTATGTTATTTTCTATTTCATCCTCTTCTATAAGAGCCTCAATTTTAACATTTACCTCACTTAGAGCAACCTTTTTAGTTTCTAATATGGCAAGCTTCGCAGTCACTAAGCGTAAATCCTCTTGCTCTATGGCAGAATCTATAGTGGCAATGACCTTTGTAATTAGACCTTTGTAGGCACTTCTCCTTTTTATAAATTTGTTCAATTCAGATGCACTCATCTTCAATGTAAACAACCCTTGGGCTCAATACCAAATGAGCTGAATTGGCAGAAATACTTAACCAAACTGATCAAACGCAAATTTTACTTTCAAATAAACTGAATTGCTGAGTGGGTACTAACCAAACACCAGTATGGAATACCAAATTTTCCACCCCAGGACCTTAATTCAATAATGACCCAAAATTAACCAAACCGGAAAAAAAGTAGGCCAAAAACGACAGACGACTGGCCAAGTTTCGCAATTGGGCGACCAAACTTTACCCTGGGACCTTAATTCAATAATAACCCAAAATTAACCAAACCGGAAAAAAAGTAGGCCAAAAAACGACAGACGACTGGCCAAGTTTCGCAATTGGGCGACCAAACTTTACCCTGGGACCTTAATTCAATAATAACCCAAAATTAACCAAACCGGAAAAAAAGTAGGCCAAAAAACGACAGACGACTGGCCAAGTTTCGCAATTGGGCGACCAAACTTTACCCTGGGACCTTAATTCAATAATAACCCAAAATTAACCAAACCGGAAAAAAGTAGGCCAAAAAACGACAGACGACTGGCCAAGTTTCGCAATTGGGCGACCAAACTTTACCCTGGGACCTTAATTCAATAATAACCCAAAATTAACCAAACCGGAAAAAAAGTAGGCCAAAAAACGACAGACGACTGGCCAAGTTTCGCAATTGGGCGACCAAACTTTACCCTGGGACCTTAATTCAATAATAACCCAAAATTAACCAAACCGGAAAAAAAGTAGGCCAAAAAACGACAGACGACTGGCTAAGTTTCGCAATTGGGCGACCAAACTTTTTACCCTGGGACCTTAACTCAATAATACTCAACCCGTCTAGGCCTAACTTGGGATACAATTTGCACAATCAGAACTTTGCCGAAAAATGGTCACTGACTCAGTCTTGGGGTAGAAATCCGGTTCTGAAGGACCATGTTATTTTATTTATTTGTCGGGTTCGAAATCCCAGCTGAGCCGTGAACGGCCAAATTCTAAAGGGCAAGTTCTACCTAAAGCCCAAGTTAAGCTAAATTAAAACTTACGGATTTGAGATCCTATTAGGTCCTACCTCAGGGTAACCTCAGGGTTGCTGACTCGATGCGGGCCTAACTTAGATCTTAAATTACATGAACTTAAAAAGTAAACAAAAGGGTACTATTTGTGGTCTTCTTTCTGAACCTTGCAACAACAACGCAACCTGGACTATTGCACGATGCAACAATCATGTATCTAAACAACCAAACTGAATTGCAAGAGAGCTCTCTATCAAACCACACCTTTACGTACGACCTTCCACAAACGAGTAGAAAAGACGCGCAGCGTCTCAAATGATGCCAACAGTGTGACCAAACAATGATGCCACAAGAGCTCAAAAATGCTAGCTCTAAATTAATTTAATTTTTCACTAACCTTACAATTATGAGATGGATATATATACACACCTTAACTTAATATATATACAAGCAATGCTGCATCAATCAGCTTAGTCATCGTATCGCCTTGGGACAACAATGGTTCTTCCTCTTCTAGATTTTCTAACAATTAGAGGCCCATTCATATAGCTTCAAATTATATTCAATTAAAGTGTTTACACTATAATTGTAAAGGTCTTTGAGTTCTGAGAGATTGTTGGCATTAATTAAAGCATTGTCCATGTAAAAGCGGTTAGCTAGGTAGTCTGCCACTTGGTTTTGTTGTTCATTAAAAATGTGTTGGAGAGATTGTTGTAGTAAAAATGGACTGCTTTTGTTGCCAAAGGTAACTCTTCTATATTTATAGCAGATCAGGTTGTCGTCATTTGGAGCCAATTGGGTATCTTTTACCCACAGAATTTTGTGGGCATTGCAGTCAAATTCTGTTTGATATTTAAGTTGTAAATATGCTTTTTGAATGTCCCCAATCATCAAATATTTACCATGCCTTAATTTAATGCACAATTTTGCTAAATGAGGTAGGAGTGAAGGGCAGTCCTCAGTAGCATCATTTACTGTTATTTCTTCTGGTTTGCTTTTACCCGAGGGATCTACTACAATCCTAACTTTAGTTGTTTGTACCCCAGGGCGAACTACGGGAAAATGAGGTAAAAAATTTCCTGCTTGTCTTAAGTGTTCTGTTAGAGCTACTTCTTCTATTATTCCTTCCTGGAATTGTTGTTCAAGGATGTCTGAATAAGGTTGCATTAAGTTATCTTTTTTAATTTTTTGCAAGTGGACTTTAACCTGCTAATAGCATAGTTAAAGTTTGGTGAAATTTTATCTTTTTGGTCATTCCATGGTACCTTAACAGACAATCTTTCATCTTCTATTTTAACTTCCTTTTCAAAGTTTGCAATCAGATCTTTTTCTTTGTTTGAAAATGGTTCATCCCCAGAAATACCCAAGTTTTCTAGTTTGCTAAATTGTGCAATCTGGTGTTCAATTTTTTCTAGATCTTCATTAGAAGTTGTACTAGTAGGTAGCGGGTTGGTAATACAGAAGCTGATCTGATCTCTTATTGGTTCTTTTTCTTTTTCAGGGTAGTAATCTGAAGGGAAACCCAATAAAAGTATTCCATCGGGAGATTTATAACAAGAGGCAGTATGAATCTGATGAGTGCTGAGGGCAAAAAGTTTGTGGGTTGCAGCCCAAAAAATTAACATGAAGTCAGCCACTTCATCAGCTTCAAAGTGATCTGCAAGCTGATAATTTAATGATTTTAAATAAGTTTGAAGTTTCAGTAATCCTGGAACTTCATATTTAATATTAATATCATCAATTATGATGGCTTCTATTTCTTGGTAGTTTCCAGGGTTTCTAGAATCCTCCAATTTAATTATAGCTACTTCATAATTTGGTTGTTTCTTGTTGGCTATAAATCCTGTTATGGTTATGGATTTCTCATAGTGTTTAATTGGAAGATTTAATTTTTTCACAAGTTCCTTGGTAATGTAGCTGGCTTGACTACAATTATCCAAAAGTGCTCTGCATTTAATTGATTTTTCTGAGTTTCTTATTCTCATTTGCATGGAAGGAATTAATGCTACTTCTTGATCAATGTTTTTTAAACTTAATAAGTTAGTAACTTGTTTCCCTTGTTTTGAGTTTTCTTTTTGGGTAGCTACTTCCATACTGGTTTTTGTTTTCTTATCTTCCTCTGGTTTTCCTTTTTGTTTGGTACAAAGGAAGTATAAATGGTTAGAAAACCTACAAAATGAACAGGGTTGGAAATAAATGGGGCATTCTTTGGCTTGGTGTTTAGATGAGGTACATTTAGTACAATAATTTAATTTAGCAAGTCTTTTCAGTTTATCCCAACTTTCAGGGAAAGAATCACATTTTGAAATTCTGTGTGAGTTTTTCTTACACAATTTGCAGTAATTTTCTCTCTGGTCAGTATGTTGAGCTCTTCTTGAGGATTGTTTTTGGGTAGAAACTGCCAGAGCAGCTGTAGTTTGGCCAGAATACCATGGTTTTCTGGCTGGTTCTGGAGAGAAGTTTCTTTTTTGTTTAGGTATCAAGGTAGTTAACTCACTTGGTTCCAGATCAAAATTAACATTAGCTAAGGTTTTGGTAGCCTCAGCAATTGCTTCTTTAAACTTATCAAAGTGGTCATAGAGTTTAAAACCACAAGTTCTTAAAAATTCCTGAGTTAGTTTATTATAATATACATACAAGAGTATATCTTCTAATTCTAATTTTTGAGTTTGCATTAAATTTATGGTAGAGTGCATATCTGCTTGAAAGTCATCAAGTGATTTAAAATTTTTAGTTATTATGGATTTGGTTAAAAGTGATTTTATTATGGAGAATTTAATTTGGCCTGGTGTTGCATAACAGCCCTCCAACTGCTGCCATGCTTCTTCATAAGATGTTTTACTTTCTTGCATGCAGTTTATTTGAATGGCAGGGTTCCCACTCAAATGTTGTTTTAGGTAGGCAAATTTCTCTTCTTCGGAAAAACCTATGTTATCATAAATGTTTCTGAATGAGGTCTTAAAGTTTTTAAATTTAGAGGGATTTCCATCAAATGGTAATATTTGAAGCTCAGGAATTTTAGTACTTATTCTTGGTTTAGGTTTGGCTTCGGCATTATTTTCTTTTTTAGTTGTTAATGCTTGTATCATTTGATCTATTTCAAAGTGGTAATAACTATTTTTTTCATCTAGTTTTTCTTGTTTAGCCTCTGAGAAGCCTTCGGAACAAACATACATTCTAAGGATTTCCTCGTCTAAATTTTGTAACTTGTCCAGTTGTGAGGACAAAAGCCGAGCATGTGAATTTTTTTGTTCCTCAGTCCAATCATCCCATCTCTCTTTGATTGTAGCTAAAAGTTTAGTAGCTGAGGTTCTGATTGCTCCCCTCCTTTTTACCAATTTACTAGTTTCAAGTGCTTCCACATCACTTCTCAACCATGTCTCCATACTTTTTCCATGAGTGGCTTCAGTTTGATTAGCCATTTTTTAGGTTTATTATAAATGATATTTATATTTAAATTTTCAGATTATGTAAAAAATTTAATTCACTGGATTTAAAACTATTGTATCAGAATTAAAACAAAAAAGGGTAACTAACTTCTCGACTGCCCACCCGGGGCGCCATATTGAAAAATTTATTATTTAGAATTTATTTTATTTAGCTTGAGAGAGATTATTTTTATTTAGGTGTAGTATTAAGGTTAAGTTTACTTTAAATAGACACGGTAATTATAGAAATATTAATGGCCTATTTAGACACTGTCAACATAGCTACAGACTTTTTCACTGTAGGTTGCAGTGGTTTTCAGGTTAAAATTTGGTCAGCAGCCAGATTACTAACTATGGTGAGGCTAAATTTAAAATTAATTTAGACTTACCAAAATGAAGTTGCCAGTTGAACGTTACCCTTTCTGTTTCTAACTAATCCATAAGTTTCATTTAGTTTCCAGGTTTGAATTTTATTTGTTAAGTTTTAAGTTATTATTTAACACACTGCTAGGTTATTTATTTGTAGGGGCTATTTCCCAGACCTAGGTTTTGCAGGTTAAGTTAGGCTAGGGCTGGATTGCCCTTAAGTTTTTGGTTTTAAAGGTTAAGGTTTAAGGTTTTGAAGGTTTTATTCAAGTTAAGTTAGGGCTATATTGCCTTTAGGTTTTAATAGGGGCTATAACAGCCATTTAATTATTGAGTTAGGGCCGTTGTAGCCCGGTTCGAGTTTCGTCTAGGTACCTAGTTTTTTCTCTTACCTTAGTTATTTCCTTTAACTTACTTACACCTAGTTCTGATAGGCCTCTATTTAGTTAAACATGGTTTTTGATTAATTGCAGTGGTTATTAATTAAGGATAAGGTTTAATTAAAGGTTGTTAGGTTTGAAGGTTGACTCAGTTTCCCAGTTTGGGTAACCACGAGCATTTTAATTTTTTTTTTGAGAAAAAAGGGCCCGCTTCATGCGGTCAAAAATTTTCAAGACTGGCCAAAGCTCCGTTTTTCTTTGTCCCAGAAACTTTTTTTTTTCCTTCTTTTTGTTAATTAGGGAAACCCAACTTCACTAGTTGGTTAGAAACGAGGGTTTTTATTTTTATTTATTTTGTTTATATTTTATTTGGAAATATATGCGGTTATTTCTAACCACTTTTTTCAACAATCACTGGTAATATTGTCCGCACATCTCAAGGTCCGGTAGCTATTGAAAGTAAGCTAGGCTGAATGCTACATGGGAGCTGTTGCAATGAAATGGAGGTTAAAGCTCTTTTTGTTAAGATTGAGGAGAACAGCCATGGTTTGGAAAGGCATTTGAAAGCCTTTTGGGAACTTGAATCCATTGGCATAAAGAACAAATAGGAGAAGCAGGCGAGTCCAGTGAACAGTGAGGTTTTAGAGCAATTTGAAAGAGGGATTGGGTTTTGAGATGGTTGCTATGAAGTTGGCGTCCCTTGGAAGGATTCTTGCAAACCCAGTTCAAACCTTCAGCTAGCTAATAGGAGGTTGGAGATTTCATTGCACAGGCTAAGAAAAAATGAGGAGTTGTTAACTGAATACAATGAGGCCATCCTAAGCTATGTAAATGAGAGTTATGCTGAAAGGGTGCAAGGTGAGCTGGTGAGCCAGGAGGCACATTATTTGCCACACCATGCAGTGGTACGGCGAGACAAAACTACCACCAAACTGAGGGTAGTTTTTGATGGCTCAGCCAAACCCAAAGGTGGTGTGTCCCTGAATGACTGTTTGGATGCTGGGCCAAATTTAAATGCAGATTTATTTTCGTTGTTACTGAGATTCAAATTTGGTAGAGTAGCATTGACTGCAGATGTGAAGCAAGCCTTTTTGCGGATAAAGTTAAAACCAGAGGACAGAGATGCAGTAAGGTATCTGTGGGTGGATACTAAAGACTTGTTGGAAAATGAACCTAAGGTTCAAGCATATACTGTAGAATGAAGTCAGTGTTGTTTGGCCTCAGCTCTAGTCCATTTCTGTTGGCAGCTACTATGCAGTACCATTTTAAGAAATATTCTGAAGTCTATCCTAACACTATTGAACACATAAGGAAAAATTTTTATGTTGATGATTTGCTGGGCTAAACAAATGGCTAAACAGATATTCATGGAGGCTAGAGCTATAATGAGGGAGGCTGGCATAGAGCTTAGAAAATGGCAGACCAATCAATCTCAATTACAACAGTTTATGAGTCAGTCCTGTGTAGTACCTGATGCAGCAGAAAGTATTGAAGATTCTGGTATTAAGGAGTTATGGGCAATAGACACAAAGGTGCTAGGCATTGTTTGGCAGCAAGGAGAGGATTTGTTTACCTTCAATGGGAAATCTTTAGTAGAGCTGACTGAGAATGAGACAAGGTGGACAAAACGTACAGCTCTTAGTTTGGCTTCAAAGGTCTTTGATCCTCTTGGATTCCTGGCTTCATTTATGATAAAGTAAAAAATTTGTTTTCAGAGCCTCTGGGAAATTGAACTTGGTTGGGACCAAGAATTACCTGATCATATGGTGGTAAGGTGGAAATATTGATTCAAAGAATTGGCACATCTTGGAGACATTTAAATCCCAAGATGGTACTTTGGAGAGTTGAACAATAGTCCAGACAATTTGGAGCTGCACATCTTTTGTGATGCAAGTGAGGAAGCCTATGCAACTTGTATTTATATAAGAGTCACATTCAAAGAGGAAGTAAGTTGCAGGTTGGTTGCTGCAAAGAGCAGAGTAGCACTTTTGAAAAGGCTTTCTATTCCAAGGTTGGAATTGATGGGTGCAGTTACAGTGCAAAAGTCTTTGGCCCTTCATGAAATTCCAAGCTATTATTGGACAGACTCCACTATAGTTTGGCACTGGTTAAGAAGCTAGGCAAGGAAATATAAACCATTTGTTGCCAATAGGGTGGAGGAAATTCAAGCACACACAGATCCAAAGCAATGGAAGCATTGTCCAGGCACCCAAAACCCAGCTGATTTACCAACACAGGAATTTCGGTGAAAGATCTTGCACAGTCAAGTTTGTGGTGGAATGGGCCAGAGTGGCTAAAACTTGGAAGTGAAAATTGGCCTTCTAATCAGCCTATTGTAGGAGAATGCCAGGCTCAAGAAGAATGGGTGAGTTAAATGAGAAAATGCACTGTGAACAGTTGTCAAGTTATGCAGCAGGACCCCATATTGAGGCTTGAGGACATTAGCAGTCTGGAAAGGTTGTTAAGAGTGACAGCATGGGTATATGGATTTACAAACAACATTAAGGGAGAAACAAGAAGGGAAGGAATTCTGAACAGTAAGGAGATTCAGCAAGCTAGGCAATACTGGGTAGTATATGTGCAGAAGAAAAAATTTGGTGAAGAGAGGGAATTGCTCACCAGTCGTCCATTACAGGTTCTACCAACACATTCTGCTCTCAAGGGTTTGGATGTGTTTTTGGATCAGGATTTATTGAGAGTAGGAGGTAGACTACAGTTTTATAGGCTTCCAGAGGAGAAAAGACATCCAATTTTTCTATCTTCTGGGGGGCACTTTGTGGAACTTTTGATCCTGGATATGCATCATAAGTTGTTACATGCTGGAGTTAGAGAAGTGATAATAGAGATCAGACAACAGTTTTGGATTCCAAAATTAGACATGTAGTAAAAAAGGTCTTGCATAAATGTGTGGTTTGCAAGCGTTCGAGTGCAAAGCCTTATTATGAAAAGGTGGCTCCACTTCCAAGAGAACGGTGTGTCTATACTGCCCCATTTGATGTAGTGGGAGTAGACTTCGCAGGTCCAGTCTATGTGTATGAGCAATCCATTTGGAGTTGGTAAGCAACTTAAGCAGTGATGTATTTCTTTTGGCCTTTAAAAGGTTTGTGAACAGAAGGGGTTTTCCAAATAAAATCATATCGGATACAGCAAAAACCTTCAAAAGGGCTGCAAAAGAACCCCAAGAAGTTTGGTCCTTGCTAAAAGAGGAGGGATTCCAATCCTACTTTTCACACCATGGGGAAGAGTGGGAGTTTATTGTTGAGAGAGCACCATGGTGGAGAGGATTTTGGGAAAGGCTAGTGAGAAGTGTAGTGTCCATTAAAGAAACTTTTAGCTAATGCTCATTTAAGCAAAGAAGAATTCTGCACTGTTTTGTGTGAAGTAGAAGCAATGGTGAACAGTAGGCCTATCACTTTTGTTTATAACAGTATGCAGGATGCAGAGCCACTGGCACGAAATCATTTTCTTTGTGGTAAACGATTAACATCAAGCCCCACTTTGCCAGAAGACTTGCAGCCTATCCAGAGCACTCAAGGAGAGTTAACCAGAAGGTTCAAGTACCTTGAAGAGCTACAAGATCAGTTATGGAAGAGGTGGCAGATGGAATACTTGCCAGAACTCAATTATTAGTCATCAGGCAATGTAAAGGGCTCCAATGCAAATTGCATCAAGGTGGGAAAAGTGGTAATGATGGGGATGAAAGACCAAGGCAATGCTAGAAGCTTGGCATAATTGAAGAGTTGTTTGTTGGCAAAGACAATTTAGTTAGGTCTGCACTGGTAAAGACTTCAGGAGGAAAATTAAAGAGACCTATACGAAAACTCTATGCTTTAGAAATCAGCAAAAACACGGATAGTCAAGATGAAACATTTGAGTTACGGCCTCATGGAGAATGCTTGGCTAAATTTGCAGAAGGTAATGACAAAAATGCCTCTTCGGTAGAGAGTGTTAGAAAATCTAGAAGAGGAAGAGCCATTGTTGTCCCAAGGCGATATGATGACTAAGCTGATTGATGCAGCATTGCTTGTATATATTAAGTTAAGGTGTATATATATCCATCTCATAATTGTAAGGTTAGTGAAAAATTCACTTAATTTAGAGCTAGCATTTTTGGGCTCTTGTAGCATCACTGTTTGGGCACTCTTGTGGCATCATTTTTTTGGGGCGCTGCGCGTCCTTCCTATTCGTTTGTTGAATGCGGCACTTACAGCGCGTGGTCTTATAGAGAGCTCTCTTGCAATTCCGTTTGGTTGTTTAGATAAAAGATTGTTGCATCGTGCAATGGTGCAGGTTGTGTTGTTGTTGCAAGGTTTAGAAAGAAGACCATAAATAGTGCCCCTTTTGTTTTTAATCTTAATTTTATGCCACTGAGGCCTAAGGTAGGCCCACATCGAGTCAGCAACCCTGAGGTAGGACCTAATAGGACCTCCAAGTCCGTAAGTTTTTAGTCTAGCTTAACTTGGGCTGTAGGTTAAACTGGTCCTTCAGAGCTTGGCCGTTCACGGCTCAGCTAGGATTCTGAACCCAATTCTGAGCCATCAAAAACTACTCTCAGTTTGGTGGTAGTTTTGTCTCGCCGTACCACTGCATGGTGTGGCAAATAATGTGCCTCCTGGCTCACCAACTCACCTTGCACCCTTTCAGCATAGCCCTCCTTTACATAGCTTAGGATGGCCTCATTGTTTTCAATTAACACCTCCTCATTTTTTCTTAGCCTGTGCAATGAAGTCTCCAACCTCGTATTAGCTAGCTGAAGGTTTGAAATGTAGAGAATATTCATTATCATTGATTAGTGTCTTCATGTTGATGCCTTTATTTTTCATGTATGTGTTTATGTTTTGTTTGTATGTTTCAGAGTTCCATCATTGTTTAGCTTTATGGATATTAGTCAATAAACGTAATAACAAAAAGTGGAATCTTATTTATGATATAACTTTATACAAAACAGTAGTGAATCTCAACAGGTCAACATGCCCGTGGTGAAATGTCCAATTGAGGGGTGCGCATATGAGACCCCCGCACACAGCGACACCATTGTAGCAGCACCTCTCACAGTCTCACAGCCCACTGCACTGTCCATTCCGTGTCCGCTGTCGGCGCCACGGCCCAAGTGGAGAAGGTGAAGAGACCAACAATATCTTCAGCCGGTACGAGCGAGGAATGGTCATACTGCACATCGCGATGGATGGACTATGTGGATCCACCAAAATCACTGGTCGTGACAAAGTGGTGCAGCTACTGGAGTGCTGCGATGAACCCCTTCGCAAAGACCTCACACGGTCAGCCGGTGATAGTCTGACAGGGAGAAGTGAAAATGAGGTGCTCGCAGCCATAAAGAAACTCACAGTCAGAGAAGAGAGCACCATGGTTGCTAGAGTGGCGCTGCACAACATGCGCCAAGACCGTGACGAAACCGTGCGTTCATTCGGCGCCCGACTCCGTGGCCAGGCAGGGGTATGCAAGTACATCACCAAATGCTCGAGCTGCGATGCGGATGTGAACTACACGGAGGCCATCTTGCGCGACGTCCTGACCCGCGGCATTGAGGACCCCGAGATTCAACTGGACCTACTCGGCAACACGAACCAGAACATGACATTAGAGCAGGTCTTCCAGTTCGTCGAGGCCAAAGAATCCGGCAAGCGCTCAGCATCACGTCTCCTCGACTCTCAGGGCGTCGAGGCTGCTAACAGCGCCTACAGACGGAACAAGAAGGACGCTCTGAAGGAGATGACAGTCGGCAACCATGAGGTGTGCTCATATTGCGGCAGGAAAGGGCACGGCAAAAGTGCCCCAGGCAGGGTCCGAAAGAAAGACTGCCCAGCCTATGGCCACACATGCAGCCACTGCAATCGTGAGAACCACTTTGAAGCAGTGTGTAGGAGCAAGCACAAACCATCAAGAGTCGAGATAGTAGCGAATTCACATGCAATATGCGAAGAAGGTGCTGTATTCGAGGCCCTCTGCTCGATTGCCACAACTGGCCGACGCCGCATCAGGAGAGTCATCGCCCTTGACCATCATCTTTATCATCGCCTTTCCGACACATGGATTAAGCAAGCCTCCAAACCTCAGCCATTCATAAACCTCACAGTGACAGCCGTCGATGAAGATTACGCTGCATTCGGATTCGAGCTAAAGGCCGCGCCCAAGATTGCTACACTCGGTGCGATGGCTGACACCGGCTGCCAGAGCTGTCTGGCAGGCATCAAAGTCATCCACCGCATAGGCCTCAAACAAGCCGACCTTATCCCCGTCACGATGAGAATGCACGCCGCCAACAACGGATGCATCAAAATACTCGGCGCCGTCATCCTGCGACTCTCTGGAAAGGACAAAACCGGTAAAGTGGTAACAACTCGTCAACTCACCTATGTCACGGACAACTCCGACAAGCTGTTCCTCAGCAAGGAGGCATGCATCGCGCTCGGCATGATCACCGACAACTTCCCGATGATCGGTGAGACGTCTTCGCATCGACTCGAGGCAACCTCGGCAGCCGACACCGCGAGCGATGAGGTGCCGGCGAGAGATAGTGCTATCAGCAGCGAGAGCGGTCAGACCAGCCCATGCGACTGCCCGATACGTCAAACACCGCCCCGGCCGCATCACAACTACCGTTCCTGGCGACTGAGAAGAACCGCGACAGACTGCGGCAGTACTTGGTCGAATACTACAAGTCAAGCACATTTAACACGTGTGCGCATCAGCCGTTGCCAATGATGGAGGGCCCTCCATTGAAACTTATGGTGGACCCTCTAGCTGACCCGGTGGCATATCACACCCGGTACCCGTCCCTCTTCACTGGCAAGATGACGTCAAGCGTGGACTCGACCAAGACGTGAAATTGGGCGTAATCGAGCCAGTGCCGGTCGGCGAACCGGTGACATGGTGTCACCGGATGGTGGTGTGCGCCAAGAAGAACGGGAAGCCACGCCGCACGGTCGACTTCCAGCCCCTGAACATACATGCCACCCGCGAGACACACCATACTCAGTCACCGTTCCACCAGGCACGGTCGGTGCCCCATGGCAAGAAGAAGACCGTGTTCGATGCCTGGAACGGATACCACAGCGTGCCCCTCCGCGAGGAAGACCGTCACCTGACTACCTTCATCACTCCGTGGGGCAGGTACCGGTACCGCACGGCGCCCCAGGGCTATATCGCCTCTGGTGATGGCTATTCGAGACGTTACGACGAAATAGTATCCGACGTTCCAAACAAAACCAAGTGTATCGACGATACGCTGCTCTGGTCGGACGACCTGAGACAAAGTTTCTTCCAAGCAGTCAACTGGCTTGACATCTGCGGTAGACACGGCATCACGCTGAACCCTGAGAAGTTTGTATTTGGACAAGACACTGTGGAGTTTGCTGGCTTCGAAATCACACTCGACAAGTACGACCCTGCGAGAAGTATCTGCAGGCCATCCGTGACTTTCCTACACCAAAGAACATAACCGACATTCGCTCATGGTTTGGGCTAATTAACCAGGTGGCGTATGCTTTCGCTATGGCAAAGAGAATGATACCTTTTCGCCAACTCTTGAAGCCCGGCACGCCCTTCCGATGGGATGATCAACTCAACAATCTGTTTGAAGAGTCGAAGGTGGTGATCATCAGTGAGATCGAGGAGGGTGTAAGTATATTTGACAAAACAAAGCCGACCTGTCTTGCGACCGATTGGTCGAAGTCAGGGATCGGATTCTGGCTATCCCAGAAGCACTGTGAATGTCCTGGTGCTGAACCCTTTTGCTGCCGCACTGGTTGGATGGTCACCCTCGTTGGCAGTCGCTTCACCCACCCCGCCGAGTCACGCTACGCGCCGATCGAGGGGGAGGCTCTGGCAGTCGCTGACGCACTGGACAAGGCCAGGTACTTCGTCCTCGGCTGCGATGACCTCATCATCGCGGTTGACCACAAACCGCTGCTGAAGGTGTTTGGCGACAGGTCGCTGGAAGACTTACCGAATGCTCGACTGAGAAATCTGAAGGAGAAGACTCTCCGCTACAGATTTCGCATGATCCATGTACCTGGTGCGAGGCATCGCGCTGCTGACGCTACGTCCCGCCACCCCACCGGCGACCGCCAACCTGAAAAGATGCTCCTGGCAGACGACATCTCCGCTAGTAGCCAAGACGCTGTTGCTGATGATGACCTACCGTCGGCAGCTGCTCTGCGCCACTCATTCTTAGCTGGCATACGCACAGAGGGAACGGCTGCGTACAACGACGAAGCCCTCGACGACGAGGTTATGGCCTCCGCGATCTCAGCTCTGAACACGCTGCAGTCCGTTACCTGGGACCGGGTAAGATTGGCGACGAGCAGCGACCAACACATGACAGAGCTCGTCTCGATAATCGAGTCAGGCATGCCTGACTTCCGTCACGAGCTCCCACCCCCACTCAGAGAATAGTACCAATTCCGAGAGGACCTGTACACGGTGGACGGCGTCGTCGTATTCAGAAACCGTGTTGTGATCCCTCCCTCTTTCTGAACCCGCTCCACGCAACCTACCAGGGCGTATCGTCGATGGTCGCGAGGGCTGAGGTGTCCGTGTTCTGGCCCGGCCCTGCTATCACTACCCTCAGGAACAGTTGCAGCTATTGCAACCGTATGGCACCTTCGCAGCCCAGTGCTCCTCCAATTCCTCCGGTGTCCCCCATCTACCCTTTCTAGTGCATCTATGCTGATTATTTCCACTATAAAGGTACCAACTACCTGGTGATCGTCGACAAGTACTCAAACTGGCCGATTGTGGCGAGGACCACGGATGGCGCCAGAGGCCTCATCAACAGCCTGCGCAGGGTGTTCGTGACTTATGGCATCTGCGACGAACTGTCATCTGACGGCGGCCCTGAGTTCACATCCACGGCTACTCGTCACTTCCTGGGGAACTGGGGCGTACACCACCGTCTGGCTTCGGTAGCCTTTCCACACTTAAACTGCAGAGCGGAAGTTGGCGTGAAAACAACGAAACGACTGATCACAGACAACACAGGACCGAACGGTGAGCTCGATACAGACGCTTTTCAGCGAGCCATGCTACAATACCGCAAAACGCCTGACAAAGATACCAAGCTGTCTCCCGCTATGTGTGTGTTCGGCCGTCCGATAAAAGATTTCATCCCAATCGTGCCCGGCAGGTACAAGCCACATGATACCTGGCTCGGGACGTTGGCGGCGAGGGAGGATGCCTTGCGGAACAGGCACATGAGAGCCACTGAATACTGGTCCGAGCACACCAGACGGTTACCCCCACTCGTGGTCGGAGACAGGGTCAGAATCCAGAACCAGATCGGCCCCAACCCCAGGAAATGGGACAAGACTGGCCTGGTAATAGAAGTGCGACAGTTCGATCAATACGTGGTGAAGGTTGACGGTTCAGGCAGAGTGACTCTGCGAAACAGAAAATTTATGAGGAAATACGTGCCCGTCCAACCGCACAGACGCCGCCTCACCATCGGGGACGACTCCCACCTTCACCTCTCCAGCCCTGCGCCAGGATCGGGGCAGTGCGCGACCTCACCCCCAAAACCACGCATGGACGACTCCCGCCTTCACCTCTCCAGCCCTGCGCCCGAATTGGAGCAGTGCGCAACCTCACCCCCGAAACCACGCTCCCCGTCCGCAGTCGAGCGATCATCCCCTACCGCTCACCAACCGGCTGGCAACGTAACCTCACCGACCAGCCCCACATCACTTCCACTGCACACCCCACCACGAGGCCAACCCTCCAGACCAGCTGCGCATCCTCAGCAGTGCCCACCAACACCGCCCATGGCACCCATTGAGCGCTTCCAGCAACGAGATTCCTCGCAACCTGCTGCTCCAGGTGCTGCTTCCAGGGGTCCCGCTTCTCCAACCGATGCCGCCGCCGTCAGACGCTCCGGACGCGATAGGAAGACACCTTCATGGCAGAGCGATTACGATATGACGAACACGCTACATACTACATGAACAACCCCCTCTCGCCATCGACACCCATACCCTGTACCACACTAGTATGTATATAACAGTCTTTATTACCCTTTTTTTCACTATACTATATCAAAGACTCGGGGAGAGATAGAGAATATTCATTATTATTGATTAGTGTCTTCATGTTGATGCCTTTATTTTTCCTGTATGTATTTATGTTTTGTTTGTATGTTTCAGAGTTCCACCACTGTTTAGCGTTGTGGATATTGGTCAATAAACGTAATAACAAAAAGTGGAATCGTATTTAAAATGGGTTTGCAAGAATCCTTCCAAGAGAGGCCAACTTCATAGCAACCATCTCTAAACCCAATCCCTTTTTCAAATTGCTCTAAAACATCACTGTTTACTGTACTTGCCTGCTTCCCCTGTTTGTCCTTTATGGCACTGGATTCAAGTTCCCAAAAGGCTTTCAAATGTCTTTCCAAACCATGGCTGTTCTCCTCAATCTTAATAAAAAGAGCTTTGACCTCAATTTCACTGCAAAAGCTACCTTGTAGCATCCAGCCTAGCTTACTTTCAATAGCTACCGGACCTCGAGATGTGCGAACAATACCGGGTGTACATAAAGTCAGGATCTATTTTTGTGAAGCACTTGGAAATTATATGGAATTCAATCATAAAATGATAAAGTGGTAACATTTATTAAATAATTAAGAGTAGGATTCGACGTGACGCCCATCAGTATCCCTGCACAGCTCAAATCGTTCCGCAGCATTTCTAAACACATTCTGGAGCATTTGCGGGGTTATGTTATCTGCAGCATTTCGTATACGTGTACGTAAGTTTTCAAGACTCGTAATCTTCGTCTGATAGACGTGCGATTTGATAAAGCCCCATGCAAAGAAATCTAAAGGGGTTAAATCTGGTGATCTCGCTGGCCAAGGTCTGTTACTTCCGCGTCCGATCCAGCGATTTGGAAAACGTCCATTTAGATAATCCTAAACAATTTTGGCATAGTGACAAGGAGCACCATCATGTTGATAGACGACGGTACTAACAATCCTATCCCCGTCGTCTATCAACATGATGGTGCTCCTTGTCACTATGCCAAAATTGTTCAGGATTATCTAAATGGACGTTTTCCAAATCGCTGGATCGGACGCGGAAGCAACAAAAGACCTTGGCCAGCGAGATCACCAGATTTAACCCCTTTAGATTTCTTTGCATGGGGCTTTATCAAATCGCACGTCTATCAGACGAAGATTACGAGTCTTGAAAACTTACGTACACGTATACGAACTGCTGCAGATAACATAACCCCGCAAATGCCCCAGAATGTGTTTAGAAATGCTGCGGAACGATTTGAGCTGTGCAGGGATACTGATGGGCGTCACGTCGAATCCTACTCTTAATTATTTAATAAATGTTACCACTTTATCATTTTATGATTGAATTCCATATAATTTCCAAGTGCTTCACAAATTAGATCCTGACTTTATGTACACCCGGTATTACCAGTGATGAAGTCCCAATAATAGTCAGCTCCAATCAAAAGACTAATATCTTCTTTTCCTTCAAACTTATTATTCCCCAAATTCATTCCTTAAACTTGCAATTTTTGGACACATGCCATATCTAAACAAGTAGTGACTGGAGCACAAAGTTCTTCAATCTCTACAGCTTGGACCTTGATAGTGGGACTTTGTGGTAACAACCCCTTAACCAGAACTTCTACCTTCTTAACTTTTGTTCGGTTTTGAACGGAACCCCCAAATCCAGAAATTCTTAAATTTTCCCTCTTAAGTTCTTTAAACTTCAATTTTCTGGAAATTCTGGTCTTAATAAATCTACACTGGCTACTACTATCAAACAACACTCTCACAGTAGCTTCTCCATCATTCCTAATTAATAATGCTGCAGCTGTTTGCAATAATCCCATTTTACTTTTACTCCCTTTCATAGCAGTGGCATGTCCACTGATGTCTCTACTTCTGGGGTAGGCCTACTAGGAGTGTTTTCACACAATAATGGCTGATGCCGGCCATGGCATTTTTTGCTCAAAATTTTAAACTTACAAAACCTTGCTCTGTGACCTTTCAAAAAACATTTAAAACATGCTGTGGACTTAGTTACCCTGTCCTTTCTCTCCTCAACAGGTAAAGCCTCAGCCACCTCACATTTATATGACTTGTGGTTGCCTTCGCAAAATATGCATTCCTTGATTCCCTTTAATTTATTCTCAGAGGATGCATGTAGAGCTGACACTGTACCTGGGCTATTCCTTTTTGTAGAAACGTTGGTGCTGTGACTGCCTTTGTCCCCTTGTTTAACATCCCACTGTGCAAACTCAATTCCCTCTCGTCTTGCTAATTCTGTGCCTAAAAGACTTAACATCTGCTGAAGGGGGGATGTACATATGTTCTGTAGAGTGTCCCCTACTTAATTCAAGCAAAATTGAGCTAGGCAATTTAGACTCCAGTACAGTGACCAACATTACACCATACCTTTCCATTCTTACACCCAAGTTGTCCAGGGAACTAGTTCTAACTTCAAATTCATCATATAACTGCCGTAACTCGTTGCCACTATTGGGATTATTAACAGGAGGTATAGCTAAAAGTTCGCGAAGGTGGCTTTTAATTAAGATCTCTGGCTTACCAAACCGTTTCTTTAATATATCCCAAGCCACATTATAATTAGCCTCTGTTAATGCTAATCCTGCTATTGTCTTCGCTGCCTCCCCTTCCAAGAGGAACTGCAAATAATTAAACTTCTCCACCACACTTAACACTTGACTAGAATGAACAGCTGATTGAAAACTGTCTGCACATCCTTGCCATTTCTGAATACTCCCAAAAAATGTTTTGAGTACAAGCCTCGGTAATTGAACTGCAGATCTGTTAACCTTAACTTCAGAAACACCATTTGTTGAGGGTTGTGTTCCATTATTAGTCCTGGTCTCTAACCGTACTGAACTGCTAAACTCTTTTGCTCTGTGGCATACTTTAATTATGTCATCAATAATCTCTTCAAAGTAAATT
This sequence comes from Bathynomus jamesi, assembly GCA_023014485.1. Lineage (NCBI taxonomy): Eukaryota > Metazoa > Arthropoda > Malacostraca > Isopoda > Cirolanidae > Bathynomus > Bathynomus jamesi. The sequence continues at coordinate 461,398 of JAJOZX010000054.1, read as the reverse complement.
ATGTTATTTCATCCTCTTCTATAAGAGCCCCAATTTTAACATTTACTTCGCTTAGAGCAACCTTTTTAGTTTCTAATATGGAAAACTACGCAGTCACTAAGCTTAAATCCTCTTGCTCTATGGCAGAATCTATTGTTCAATTCAGCTGCACTCATCTTCAATGCAAACAACAATTGGGCTCAATGCCAAATAAGCTGAATTGGCAAAATACTTAACCAAACTGATCACACTCAAATTTTGCTTCTTTCAAATAAACTGAATTGCTTGGTTGGGGTACTGACCAACCACCATTATGGAATACGAAATTTTCGACCCAAGTAACTGGCGCACTGAAGTCTGCAACCTTCGCCTACGAACAATAAACCCAAATTAACCAAACCGGTAAAAATGTAGGCCCAAAACAATGACAGACTAGCGGCCAAGTTTCGCAATTGGGCGACCAAACTTTCTACCCTGGGACCTTACCTCAATTATGCTCAACCCGTCCAGGCCTAACTTGGGCTACAATTTGCACAATTAGAACTTTGCCGAAAAATAGTCACTGACTCAGTCTTGGGCTAGAATCCGGTTTCGAAGGACCCTGTTATATTTTATTTTATTGGGTTCAGAATCCCAGCTGAGCCCTGAACGGCCAAGCTCTGAAGGGCCAGCTTAACCGACAGCTCAAGTTAAGCTAGACTAAAGCTTACAGACTTGGAGGTCCTATTAGGTCCTACCTCAGGGTTGCTGACTCGATGTGGGCCTACCTCAGGCCCCAGTTGCATAAAATTAAGATAAAAAACAAAAGGGGCACTATTTATGGTCTTCTTTAATCTAAACCTTGCAACAACACACAACCTGCACCATTGCACGATGCAACAATCTTTTATCTAAACAACCAAACTGAATTGCAAGAGAGCTCTCTATAAGACCACGCCCTGTAAGTGCCGCATTCAACAAACGAGTAGGAAGGACGTGCAGTGCCCCCCCCCCAAATGCCACAAGAGTGCCCAAACAATGATGCCACAAGAGACCAAAACTGCTAGCTCTAAATTAAATGAATTTTTCACTTACCTTACAATTATGAGATGGATATACAGTCGATGAGCGGTATAAGCACGTTCGATATAAGCACATAATCTATATAAGCACTTAATCGTGCGGTCCCAAAAATTTCCATATATATTTTAATAGGAATAATCTTTATAAGCACGAACTCGCTATAAGCACGGACGTGGAAGATGCTGATTGGTGGAAAACACATACGTGTAAGATGCTGATTGGTGGAAACTACCTATATATAGGCGACACCATGACATGCGTATTATTCGTTAATTAGGCTGGTTGTGCTCACAGTGCATTATGGCTTCAAAACGTAAAAGTTTTACATTAGAATTCAAACTAAAGGTTATTCAGGCGGTTCATAACGGTGAAAGAAAGCTGATGTTGCACGTAAATTCAACATTGATCATACGATTGTTAGCCGATGGTTGCGAAACGAAGTGGAGTTAAACAAACTCAGGTTGGAAAATGGATATCTTTCGCGAAAGAGAAAGCGGGAAGGAGTGTTACCAGATCTGGAGCAGCGACTGTACGAATGGTTTGTTGTCACGAGGGAGAAAAAGGCAGAGCTCTCTGGACCTCTTTTAATAGAGAAAGCTAAGCCTTTAGTTCAAGAAATCTATGATGGTTCCGAAGATCTTCCTTCAAACACCTTTACTTCCGGTTGGCTACAAAAGTTCCAAAAGAGATTCAATATTGTCTACAAACGAGAGCATGGCGAAAAGGCGGATGCTGATTTATCTGGGTCCAACGAATGGAAGAAGACTGTTTGGTCAGAGCTTCTGCGACGTTATCCAGAGGAGGCAATTTTCAATGCTGACGAGACAGGACTGTATTTTAGGGCCACTCCGGACGGTACACTGGCCAGAAAGGATGAAGTAGTCAGCGGATGAAAAAAGAAGGAAAGACTAACTGTTTTGTTGGCGTCGAACATGACTGGCACTGAAAAACTAGCTCTGCTAGTGATCGGCAAGAGCTGAAATCCAAGGTGTATGAAGAACAAGAAAGACAAACTTCCAGTACAATATGAATCGAATTCTGCATCCTGGATGACTCGAGCTATATTCACAGAATGGTTAATAAAGTTGGACGAGAAAATGCGACGCAAGAAAAGGAAAATTCTCCTGCTGCTAGATCAGTGCCCTGCGCATCCTAAGGAAGTCACAACAACAAATGTAGAGGTTGTCTACTTGCCATCGAATACAACGCCACTTCTACAGCCAATGGATGGTGGGATTATTCGCTGCCTTAAAGCACACTATCGAAAACAATTAATGAAAGAGTTGGTTGCACGCTTAGATAGTGGCCAGGACGAATTTCTTCAGAGTGCTGCTAAATCTGTAACTGTTTTGGATGCCATTCTCATGCTAAAAACAGCGTGGAATAATGTGACCTCGACCACTATCCAAAATTGCTTCAGAAAATGTTTGCCATTGAATCAGGGAGAAACAATTCAATGCAACGAAGATTCTGAATTAGAAGCTATAAACAGCGAAGAATGCTCAAACTTGGATGAAGAGTTTATCGAATGCGATCGTCAACTTGAATGTTTTGAAGAACTGAATGAAGTAAGAAATGATGAGACTGAAGTGTCGGAAGATGTTGAAATTGATGAGATATCCATTACTCCACTGCAAACACTTGCTATGCTTGACGACGTAAAAAGAGTTCTTGAAAAACATGGTATACCAACTCAGGAGTTAAAGAGCACCCAACAAGCAATTCAAATTTACATAATACAAAACAAGAGCACGCGACAATCATCAATTTTAGATTATTTTCCGAAATAAATGTATGTACTGTGAAATTTTAATGTACTGTACATACATATAACATTTATTTAGACAAATAAAAAACAATGATAAGTATATGTAGTTTTATGAATAAATGAAATTTTAAATACAGTATTATTGTTTTTTATTACACATTCCTTTATTATTACAGTATTTAAATGATTACTCTTTGTACAATAAATGCTTCTTATAAAGGGTCTTATCCATATAAGCACAATGACCTATATAAGTACATTTTGTGCTGGTCCCGAGAACGTGCTTATATCGATCATCGACTGTATATACACCTTAACTTAATATATACAAACAATACTGCATCAATCAGCTTAGTCATCATATCGCCTTGGGACACCAATGGCTCTTCCTCTTCTAGATTTTCTAACACACACACACACACACACACACATATATATATATATATATATATATGATGAATTTCACGATTAAACATGTGAAAGGAATGAATGATGTAAACAAACAAAACAAAACATCTTTATTGCGGATCATTCACAATCCATAGCCACTTAACCAAAAATACAAGTACAATCTTACGTATACATTGAAAGTAATACAAAAATAATATAAAAATAAGGCCAACATAGCCACTTAACCTAGCATACTGGCATACTATTTGATTAATTATCTGACAATTTTATGTATATTGTTATTACCTGAGATATCTTATAACACTTATCATAACATAGCCACTTGCTATGACACTTATTATAACGCAACTTAATATGCATATATAACACTGGTCTGCGTGATTTTAAAGGTCAAGGATATGTTTGTTGTTCTTAGGTCAGTTTCTCACGCTGATTCCGAAAATCGCATCCATTTTTCTCAATCAGGTCAACTTTTCGAAATATAAACACTTTCTAGAAATTCTCATTTCCCGTTTTATTGGTAGGTGAGCGATACATGTAGTAGCATATGTCGACTGGTATATACATACAGGCTTTACAGGCTGTTCTTATAGATCTCAAGAAGGGTACAGCACACTATAATAGGCTAATCAGGGATGAATGGCCTCTTCAGGGACTTCCGCTTGTGCCGGGCAGACACCACATCCCTCTTCAGGCACCAGCAGTAGTCGGCCAGCATATCTAAAAAACCTGACCTGATTGAGAAGAATGGATTACATTTCTGAATTCAGCGTGCGAAACTGATCCTAAATCAGTTGAAAAACCTCTGACCTTTGAAAAAAAGATTTGAAACGCAGGCCAGTGTAATCTTTGCTACATTACGAAAATAAGGTACTGTAAACCAGCAATTGTCTGAACCAAGACTGCCATATAGGTGATAGGTAAACAGTATCTGAAGGCAGGACATTGTACAATAACACATTAGAGTTGTTTTGGACCCTAGTAATGAAATTATATATATTCTTCCGGATTAACATTTGGCTGGTAGGTAGGTTACGCTAGGTTACGCGTAGTAAACATAAAACTGGCACTGCACCATTTTGGTTCCCTACATAGCATACGAAAAATATTATTATAAGCAACAGAGAGTTTATTCATAGCAGTTTTTGTATAATTCCACCACAGATGGGATGTATACAATGCACTACAGTAAGTTCTAAAAAGATAAATTTTAACTGATTCTGAACACACCAAATTTCCTCACTACCATGTTACCCTGTACATACAGCTTTTTACGTTGCCTCTAGATATCAAGTTCATCTCGCAGCTCGTGAGTAATTACATGACCTAAGTATTCACAGGTGTCTTTGACAGGTATAGTCTGACCATTCATTTCAAAAGACCCACATGATACATGTTTCAGTAGATTACACCTAAAAATCAAACTACAGCTCTTTGCCCCATTATAGGTGATGTCATTTTCTATACCATATTATTCACATACCTCTAATAGTACTCTCAGCCCATGTGGAGAAGGTGACAGAAGAACAAGGTCATCAGCATACATTAAATGATTAATGTAAACCCACAAGGAAAAAGAAAAATTATTCCAAGGCCTTTCGTGTATTCAGAAGTACACCTGGTCAGCCACGTCGTAGCCAATGTCGTAACACCGCTTCCCGTTGACCAGCGAAGTTAAGCGACATTGGGTCTGGGTAGTAGTTGGGTGAGAGACCGTCCTCCGCGTCCAGATTATGTAGCGATCCGTGGTTCGGATCCCACGTAAAACTGTAGGTCCCCTCCGTCATATGACCTTAGATGTTGCGAAGGAGGTTAAACAAACCCAATAATTATTATTATTGTATGCCATCAAATAGAGCTACACGTACCACCGGTGATACGCATACCAATTTGGGAATAGCCGGTCTAAATTGTATCAGTAAACTATGAATAAAAAACTTCATTTACTCAAATTATGCTTTAATAGCATTTGATTAGCATATAATCTGAGCTACATGTAATCGATTCCTGATACGAATCTTTAAAGAGCACAAATACTCGTGTGTTTTTACAAATTTCCAAATTTGAAACACCATTGGAAATATCCCATCGTAATTTATACTCATTATACAGTATACTCAACCTTCCAGAATTTTTAAATGGAATTAAGAGAAAATGAAACGCATGTTTTAATGTATTTAGTGTTATGACAATATGAACAAAATTCTAGAAACAATTATGGATTGTTGTTGTTTAGCCGATCAGCCCACCCTGATCGAGCAAGCCGGCGGCACGCAGGTAACCGATCGCCCTCTCCTGAGTGGACCAGAGGCTCAGCGAACTAGTGATGTTGTGTTGAGTTCGTTGTTATGCTAGAGCGGTACAGTCTGTCATAATGTGTTCAACTGTTTGTGGTGTGTCCTGGCACAGGTGGCAGGTGTCGTCTGTGGAGTTGTCTAGTCTGTGTTTATATGTCCGTAAGTTGGGGTGATGTCCACATCGGAATCGTGCTAAGTTAACTTGATCCGATCTGCTCAGGCTAGTCTCTGACCTGTCAATAGGAGGTGGCTTCGCACCTAGGACCGCATTCGGACCGAGTCGTGTCAGTGCTTTGTGGGTTAGGTGTGTGTGTGTGTGTGTGTGTGTGGTGTGTGTGTGTTCTGTACTGTGTGATGTCTGTGGGCGTAGTATGGACTGGAGTACTTGGTTATAATGTCTCTCTCGTGTAACCTTAATGGTGCGAAGTGTTGGCGCATGATTGTACATGTAGTGGCAACGGTGTTGTGGTTTAGTTGTCGCTGCTGCCATGAATTGTGTTCCCCTCATGTCTAAATGTTCCCTAACTTTCAGTATTTTTGTTTGTGTGTGCAGGTGTTCTATTGTTGTTGTTTGAGTGCATCCTGTAACGATACGAAGCGCGTTGTTTTGTATTGTCTGTAAGGTGTTTATGTGTGTATTTGAGATAATGGGTGCCCAGCATGGGCTAGCATAGTCCATAACTGAGTGAATATATTGTTTGTATACGAGTGTTGTTTCCTGCTGGTGTCCAAAGTTTGTGCCTGTTAGTACCCTCAGCGTGTTGTCTTGACTTACATTTGTTTTTAATGTCCTGAATGTGGTTTGCAAAAGATAATGATGTGTTGTATTTGACCCAAGTATTTTGGTCCTGTGAGTGTGTGGAATGTTGTTGTTGTTTAGTGTAAGCTGTAGAGTTATCGGGTGTTCTTTTGTGATGCTTCTAAGCAAGGTGATTGTTGATTTTGTGGGCGCTACTTTGAGTCTATTGTGTGTGAGCCAGTCTTGTATACTGTTTATGTATGTTTGTAGGTTATTTGTAGCGGTGTCGATGTTGTTGTGGGTGGATGTTAGAGTGATGTCATCTGCATATGATGATAAGGTAAGCTTGTTATCTATGGGTGTTGGAATGTCATGCATGTATAAGTTGAAGAGTGTTGGTGAGAGAACAGAGCCTTGAGGGACCCCGTTCGGAAAAAGCTTGTTTTTGGATGACTTGTCATTAAATGTGACATGCGAGTATCCTCCTGAAAAATAGTTGCTCAGCCACCTTTTGGTGTTATTGTGCATGTTTGTGTTGAGTATTTTGCTCATGAGAGGGAAGCGTGGGATAGCATCAAATGCTTTACTAATGTCTATTGTTGCTAATAGTGTACGTTGAGCTGGTCGTCTGGAGTTGATACTATCCATGATGTGCTGCGTGAGGTTAGTGAGTAATGTCGTGGTTGAGTGGTGAGGTCTGAATCTATGTTGAGTAGGCGATAGTGGTATGTGTGGGTTGGTGATTTGTAAGATTAATCTTTGTTACTTTGGAAGGTGTGCATAGTAAAGTAATGGGTCTATAGGAAGCTGGTTCTGTTGGATTTGTTTTTTGGTTTGAGCAGTGTAATAATTTTACCTTGTTTCCATATGTCAAGAATAATACAGTGTTGGTATGAATATGTGTTGATATTTGAGAGCTAATATTCCCTGTGGGCCCAAGTGTTTAAGGTGTAGCTATGTTAGATATGTTTTTTGGTCCAGTAGCTTTCAAATTCTTAATGTTTTTGATGATTTTGGTGGTCTGTTCTGTATTGAAGGGTGTAATGGTTATGTCGAGTCTGTAGGTTTTCTTGTGCCTGCCTCTTTGTCTGTCTGCGTGTTTCTGGTTGTTCTCTCTGTTTAAGTCACTTAACTTTGCGTAGTGATTAACTAGAATGTTAGCTTGTTGTGTATATGTTGGGATATTATTTTGGCTGCGACAGATAGCCGCGTGAGAGGTGTGAATGCCGCTGTTAAAGTGGGTAATGCTGTTTATAGTCTTGTATAGCCTGAATGTATCTGTGGAGTGGTTTAGTGTTGTTATGAATTCCCTAAATGTTTGCGTTTGTTTTTTCTTTGAGTTTGTTGTTTATTTCTGTGTTGAGCCGTTATATCTGCTGTTTTATGGCTTTTGTGTGTTATGTTTGACGTTGTTACGTTGCCTTATGAGGTAGGCAATCTCACTTGTGTAATTTGGGTTGTATTTCCTAATGTTGCCCTTGGGTATGTATTTGTTTGCATTATTGATGATCTGATTAAATGTCTTGAGTGTTGTATTGATGTTTATGATGCGTGTGCTGTTTAATGTGGTGAATTGTTCCTCAGTCTGTATTTTGAACTGTTCCCAATCAGCTTTCTTGTAATTTCTGTAAGTGTGCCTAAGGCTGTTGGGGCAGTGTGTAAAACGTGTTGTAATGATGATGGACAGGTGGTCTGATGACAGTTGGGTAATTATTCGTTTTTTGACCCAGTCTCTTTTTATAATGAGAGCAAACTTTTCTGGTCAATTTTGAGGTGCTCTGCACGAATCTGCCATCCATTTCCTGTGCAAATGTGTAGTTTTCGAGATATCGTCATCTTAAAAACTACGCATTTGCACAGGAAACGGATGGCAGTTTCGTACAAAACACCTCAAAATTAACCAGAAAAGTTTGCACTCATTTTCGTTTAAACTAACGAATTTAAACGAAAATATCATGACTTAACCTAACCAATCATCTAGGGCGTACAGTTGACCTAACCGGTGTCACGTACTGAACTGTCCGCAAAACATTAGGACCGATCAATTTGTGATGCGTGATCTTTACGGGGGCTCCGCCCCCGTACCCCCGAGACCTAAATTATACAAATGATAATGTAATAACATGTGCCAACCTTGCATGGGTAGTCCGCTAAATTTCGCCTGCCCTTAAACTGAAATGACACGTTTATTTTTAGGATTTTTTTTACGGCATCTAAAGACCTTCTGGTCTTTTCTTAAAATACAAGCACTATTGTATTTAGGGCAGGTCACGGATGTCTTAATTATTCCGTGATTGAAAAAAAAGTTAAACTCTTGTCTTCATCGAGGGCAATATGGCGGATCACGTCGACACGTCATACTTCTAGTCACAAAAAGACCGAACTGAACAGACGAAAAATTGCTAAAAATGATTTATTTGTAAAACAGGACAAATTGAATTACGCAGAAGTAGCCAGAATCACCAAAAATAAGAAATATTCACCAAATATTCGATATATATATATATTGAAAAAACACCAAAAATAGGAAATATATTTTAATAAAAAACCACACTTTATACAAATTTGCACAAGATAATATATATATTTTCTTATTCAGTTTTGATTGGTTGTTCAATATATATTGCTGTTATAGCTGGGTGTGACTGGGTCAAAAAACGAATAATAACCGACAGTTGTTTTTCTGTTCTCCAGTGTGTGTGTTGCTAGTGAGGGGGAACAAAACGTTATGTCTGGGGAGGAGTTTGAGTATCCTGCTTGATGTGGTTATGTGAGTATGTTCTTCTGTATTGTTAAGAATGAAGAGGCTCTTTAGTTGTGTGGCTATGTTGGCGCCTCTGGTGTTGTTTTGGTTGTGCAGGTACCAACTAGTGTCTTTAGCGTTGAAGTCTCCTCCTAAGATGACATTAGTGAGAGAGGCCAGATTGTGTAACTGTGGATTGTAATTGGCTGGCACCTAAGGTGAACTATCTGGTGGGATGTAAGTGTTGAGTAGTGTGGTGTGTTGTGTTGTGTTTTGCGCATGTTTTAATGTTAACGGGTTTACAACATAGGCGGCGGAACGGGGGACGCCCGGGCTCCCCTTCCAATTGACAAAGGGGAGGCAGGCCCCCCTTGCCAGCGAAGATATTTTTACATTTTAAATTTTGAAAAACGAAGTAAAAAGTAAATATATATTTACTTCGTGTTTGGGCTGTGTAACATGTTTCGTAAATTGTAAGTTCGTAACTGTAGCACTTTAACATGTTCACGCAATCCAGTGAATATAGTCTAGTAGTATGCTAATCAATCCTACTTGGTACCCCCAATGCGCGCTGACGTTCCGCCGCCGCCAGTTTCCAATCAATTACAAAACAATTCTTTACTAGTCTGCAAACATGTTGAATAGTAATTACAGCCAATAGTTGAAAAGGACAATAAAATATTTACTTTAGTTTTTAAATTATTTTATTTTAAATTTTCCTCATAAAAAAGCAAGCCTACTTCATACATTATGGACGATTATACTGGAATGAAGTTTGCAATAAAAACGAAAAAAAAGTGTAAACGTACTTTAGCATTAAAAATTAACAAATATATTTCAAACAGTCCACTACTATTACAAGTTACTTACTAATATTTGAATCCAATATTATTTGAATATAATAACTTAAAAAAGTTTAAACTTAAAACAGTCAAACGCTTCAAGTGCTGAATAAATCAAACGATATAAGCATTATTACTTCGACCTACATATTTTATACTTTTAAATTATATTCCATGCTTTCATTTTGGTCTGTTTTAAAAATCAACACACTTGTAGTAATGGCATTTTTCCAAGTAATAGTAATAGTTTTTAAAAATTTGGCATTAATAGTAACTAATAGTTCTCGAAAAGTTCGCAATAATAGTAAGAAATGAAAATTTGAAATTTAGTAAATTATTCGTCTTTCATTGCCATAGGGAGTAAAATCCCAGACCTTTAACGGAAATTGTATATCTGAAGAAAGTGGTATCATCATAATATGAGCCAAGGTCTGTGTCCTCTGAATAATAGGTTTCCCATGAAGACTACTATAAAAGATAGGCTGACCATACGTACCGTTTGTTTTATATTTCCTGGCCGTCCCGTCGTTTTAATAAAAATGTCAATTTTGTCCCGTTTTTAATAAAAACTATAAATATACTTTAATATTGGTCAATCATAAATTATTATTCATAACCATCCCAATGTCCCGTTTTTGTCTCAAGGAAATATGGTCAGCCTAATAAAAGAGAAAGTAAATAGTACTGTTAATAATTTAAATCATCTTATACTTATATCCGATAATAACAGTAGTAGCAGTTAGAAGAAGTATTAGTAAGTAATAGTAGTAATAGTTTTCGAAAAATTAAAACAGCATTAGTAATAGTTCCCAACAAGTTCACAGTAATACGTAGTAATAGTTCGCAAGTAATAGTTAACAACCCTGTTCACAAGAAATTTGAGATTAAATCCTGCCATGTATAAATTATAAACTGAAAAATCAAAATTTCACTCTGATGAAAGTGCACCCTAATTATATGCTGTATGTAATCTTAAGTTCAATACAGTGGCCTAAACGTCTCTTTGGATGGACACCTTTTGCACAGACTACCAAAACAATCTTATTCTTGCTAGCAATTGCATAATTATTTTCATCCAATGAAATTGGAATCAATTATAATCCTAGAACTGTCATTTGATAAATTTACTTTCAAATTTAGCTTCCTAAACCTAGCGCAATTTGACCTACGGATTCGTGTTTTCACTGTAAATATAATTCATAACAAGTATCACAGTTCAACTTTACAAAAATACAAACTACTATTTTAGTTATTAACAATAATAAACATGTGAAATAATTATAACATAAATTTTTTTTAAAGTTTAAAAGCCGTTCCTAACGATCCAGCTCATGGAACCTGCTTCAGAACCATTTCTAAAAACTGATTGGAGATAACATATTCCGTATGATATAATAATAATAATAACGTGAATTAGACAATTAGTCAAAATCGGCAAAATCTTTAAAATATTACCTTTGTTTCCTACCATCTACAAGACCTTGAACAACATAATGCAAGTGATTGGCAAACTTTTCAAATGAAAACTTGTTAACAACATGGCTATGGCAAGATTTAGACATGCTTCCCTTAGAAATTGAACCATTTACGAAAGTAGTCATCGCTGATTCAAAAGCCTGAGGATTTTGCTCCCTTAAAAATCCAGTGTTCCCATCAACAACCGTCTCCGTGGGTCCTCCGCTATTCACAGCTATTACAGGTGTTCCCATGTACATAGCTTCAATAGGAACGATACCAAAGTGTTCATTGGCTGGTGTATATAATAAGCATGTGGCTTGGTGAAGTAATGAAAGTTTTACCTCATCAGAAGGAGACTTTAGAAATTCAACAGTATCGCCAATTTTTAGTTTTTGTGTCATATCAACTAATTCTGAATAATAGTCAATATTTTCTGTGACCCTGTTATCGTATCCCCCAGCAATTACCAAATGAACTTTATCTCTATCTTCAGGATCCATTTTTTCAAGCAGTAAATGAAAAGCTTCGATTGCCAATGAAACATTCTTTTTCCTCTCATACCGATTTAAAGAGAGAAACATTATTTTATTGTGTGTATCAAATAATGACAAAGATTCATTTCCAACATCAAATTTAGAAAAGTCAAAAGAAGGATACAAAACACTTGGGTTAACCGAGATCGATTTAAAAGTATTTTTAAAAACTCCAGCTGTGAACTTACTATTGACAAGAATAATATCGGCCATCTTGGTTGTAGTTTCTTCAATTTTATCGATAAAAAACCTGTATACCTTTTTCAAGATACTCTTTCTATCCGTCAGTAACTGATCTGGATAATGACAGTAAAATATTATTTTTACGTTCCTTCTAAGACGTAAAATGGGAATACACGCCGAAATTTGGTCTACAAAAAGTACTTCGTAGTCTAACTTACTGAAAAAAGTCAGGTAAATGGCAATATATATCATTCTAATGTAAGCCCATAGAGCGAACATGAAACCAAACGTGGATCTCGGTAGCCAATCTCCCGCGCAGACCACCTCAAAGCTGCCATCAACTGTCTCGGGGAAGCAATGATTGGGGTCGTGGTGAGCGGTCATAAAAGATACGCTGTGGCCCTTTTTCTTCAACGCGAGAGCGGCGTCTATCACGAGACGTTCCGCTCCACCAATCCCAAGGTCAGGGTGTACGAACAGCACTCCAACCATCGTTCAGTCGAATATGAGTTTTGGCCTATGAAGAAAAAATAATGAGATACAAAAAAGAAATTTACCCAATTACAGATGTAACATTAATGAACAAAATGCGACTTATAATTTGATTTCCAGTAATTCACGAGGATGTTTCCATCCAACTACACAATCTAGTATCAGTCCGTAAACACACAATCTTTTCATCTTTTGCTCCTCCCTTGTTGGAAAGAATTTGCCAAAACAAATTCCCTCAATTCCAAAACATTTTCATATTAATACTTCATCATCACTACCAGCATGTACATATGGTGACTCGTAGGGTGGAGTGAAAAAAATCAAATTAGATTGAAATATAATAGTGTGGGAAAGTTTCCTTTTGGCCTCCTTAGTATTTCTATCAAATATTTATGTCTTGACTCAATATCTTAAGGCGCCCCAATGACCTTGAAATTTGTGTTCATGTTGGATGAGGAGGGAGCCCTAATCTGCTTCAGTGCTATTGTAATTGTCAGCCGCGTAGGATGTACCTTTGCATTTTTGTTCTCTGTTATCGTCAAAAATCATTTATGTACTTTATGTAATGTTTTCTGTAATCGTCATTACTACATTAGATTAATTTTTAATTCTGAAATTTTGTTATTTTATGTTCTTTTGCAGGAATACTTTTTTCTGGTGAGTTTAATATTGATATAGGCCTAATGTCTCAATCATTACGAGTGCAAATAAGAAAGACTATAAACTGTCCCGTATTTGGTGCATCAAAAGAACTTGATTTTAATTTACTTCCAACTTATGAAGATGTGATGAAGTTTTACTTGTGGATTAAAAATGGTCTGAAAGAAAATTCAAATAAGGAACTCACTGTCGGTGAAATAGCGGAGGAAGTTGCAACAAAAATCGAAAATCTGTGGTTTAAAGCATCTATTCCTGTTGTATCACATACTCGTGTTATGCAAATGATCTGATCCTATCATGAAAAATACAGAAATATTAGAAAGCCGGAAAAAGGTAGACAGCAAAGTGATAGTTATAAAGCTAGAGTAAAACTGTTTTAAAAGGAAGCATATACAAAGGTGTTTGACATTTCACCATGCAAATGTAGTGAATTTTCTTCGTGTAGTTGTGAAAAGTCTCGCAAAGTACATTCAAGGAACAAATGATTCTTGTAGATCGGAGGACAGAAAGGAAAATGGCTTTGGGATCACTTGACATCACCACATCTAAGCAACTTCAACGAAAAGAAGACAGAGAGAGAAAAGAAATTGCGAGAGTTGCAAAACATTTCGCGTCAACAAGCCAAGATAATGCAGAAATGGAAATTGGCAGGTGTGCATCTACTACTGAAACGGAAGGTATGGAAGATACGGATGAGGATACGGAGTATATACCATCTTCGTTTCAGAAAC
>JAJOZX010000054.1:437500-440000 GCA_023014485.1 Bathynomus jamesi | reverse complement strand
CCTTCAATATAAATTCAAATGGCTTGTTTATGGAACAGGTCACAAAAGAATAAAGAAATAAAAATAAATATAAATATAAAAAGTGCCTTAGTGATATATATGTCACAGCCTAAATAACCATAAAGAAATAAACCAACAGATAAAAAACCAAAAATTGTAAGTGGAGTCTACAAATTCAAGCTCAAAAGGGAAGTTTACAATCAATTTAATAGATGATGCCAAATTGATATATATGTCACAAAAAAAAAAAAAAAAAAAAAAAAAAAAAAAATAAATTGAAAAATAAATTTTAAGAGAGGCACACCAATTTATAAGGGAAAAATTACCAAAGGTTTTTTAGTTATTGTCTGAATCATGCATATTATAGTCACAAACGAATAAAAAAGTACAAGTAAATATAAATTGGAAAACAAAATGATGCCTAGATGATATATAAAGAACCATAAAATATATACAACATATATACGGTATATATACGAAATATAAACGCAATATATACAGAATATATATATATATATATATATATATATATATATATATATATATATATATGCATAAGGGAAAAAATTACCAAAGATTTGTTTTTAAATTATTGTCTGAAAAAACGGTAGGTCGCAAAAGAATAAAGAAATAAAAATAAATATAAATTGAAAAAATTACAAATAATACAACTACACATGTATACCCGCATAACCAAATATATATACATACATATATACAAACACACACACACACACATATATATATATATATACACATACAAGCTTGACCTTCGCGAAATGAGAAATCATCGCGCAGAACCTTTGTGAGGTTGTAAGGTAAGGTAAGGTACATACACATATATACATATATATATACACACATATATATACACATACATACATACATATACATATACACACATACATATACATATACACACACATTTAACTGCAATGACCACGCACATACTCACATACACATACATACATACATATACACGCATACAGCAAAAAATTGAAAAATAAAATTGTAAGAGAAACCTACAGATTTATAAGGAAACAAAGACAAAAACAAATTTTTACCAAAGATTTAACAACCTGCCCTTTTTGTTTAAATCCATTCTGAAGGAATTCAGAGCAACGGGATCGAGTTGAAACAGACCTTTACTCATGTTAAGGTTATTTGTAAGTTGAATTATAGCCGACTCAAGAATATTTCTATTAACAATGTTGCTAGAGTGAAACAAAACTGAAGCATTATTCCAATCAATACAATGGGATAACTCTGACAAATGGACAAAAAGGGCACTGGACAACTGTCCCGTTCTAACGGAATATTGATGCTGTTTTACACGCGTTTGCAAATCCTTTCCCGTCTGACCTATGTAAAAGGAATCACATTGCTTACACCCAATTTTATAGATAATGCCTAAATTATTGGTAGGGCTATTTTTTACTATGATGTTTTTCACAATATTTGAATTTATATTGAAGGTCGGCCAAAGTGCTAAAAGTGTCATTTTCCCATACAAATGTGTTTATCCTCCCACAATTTTTCTTTACTTACTATATATATGTATATGTGTATGTGTATATATATATATATATATGTATTATATATATATATATATATATGAATAGAAACGACATAAGTGTTAAGGAACGTTTCTGCACACGAGGAGGAGAGATAACGAATAATGAAAAATGAGGCGAACCGCCCAGGAATCGAACCCAGGGCCTTCCAATTGCCGGTCGGACGCTCTACCATTATGCTACGGACCTCACTCAATCACAAATCGAAATTCTCCCACATAGGGCAGAAACCAATGCCCTGAGAGGGCACCCTCGCAAATCGTGAATATGCGCATATAACTGCAATGACCGCGCAGTATATAAATGAATAGAAACGACATAAGTGTTAAGGAACGTTTCTGCACACGAGGAGGAGAGATAACAAATAATGAAAAATGAGGCGAACCGCCCAGGAATCGAACCCAGGGCCTTCCAATTGCCGGTCGGACGCTCTACCATTATGCTACGGACCTCACTCAATCACAAATCGAAATTCTCCCACATAGGGCAGAAACCAATGCCCTGAGAGGGCACCCTCGCAAATCGTGAATATGCGCATATAACTGCAATGACCGCGCAGTATATAAATGAATAGAAACGACATAAGTGTTAAGGAACGTTTCTGCACACGAGGAGGAGAGATAACGAATAATGAAAAATGAGGCGAACCGCCCAGGAATCGAACCCAGGGCCTTCCAATTGCCGGTCGGACGCTCTACCATTATGCTACGGACCTCACTCAATCACAAATCGAAATTCTCCCACATAGGGCAGAAACCAATGCCCTGAGAGGGCACCCTCGCAAATCGTGAATATGCGCATATAACTGCAATGACCGCGCAGTATATAAATGAATAGAAACGACATAAGTGTTAAGGAACGTTTCTGCACACGAGGAGGAGAGATAACGAATAATGAAAAATGAGGCGAACCGCCCAGGAATCGAA